>OX638362.1:43008470-43265627 GCA_951812935.1 Hermaeophaga mercurialis
ATCTTAAAACAATTAGCTGTTAACAACAGTTTCCAGCCAAATATTATCGATAAAGTCCTCCATAAATTAAAACTAAAACGTAACATACAACAAGCATATAATGTAAGTCCCTGTCCCTTCGACTAATTTAAAATATTTCTCATTACCTTACCTAGGAAAAATTTCCCATGACATTTCCAAAATCTTCCGAAATTTAGACAATATCAAGATATCCTTCAAAAACAACCTTTCCATTAAATCGTTACTTAGTCACACAAAAGATTCTCTTCCCATCCTTGACAAAAGCGGTATTTACAAACTTTCTTGTTTAGATTGTAATTCAACTTACATTGGAAAAACTGTTCGAAAACTGGACATTCGAATCAAAGAACACATCAGATACCCTGATAAGTCCACCTTTGGACACCATTTAAAATTTAACAAACACAATTTCAACCCCCCTGAAAACGTTAAAATTTTACACAACATCTTCAATTGTAACTTTAAACTTGATCTTCTCGAAGATCTTGAAATCCTTCGTGAACTAAATAAACCTTCCTCCTCCTGTTTAAACACCCAAATTCACCTAAATATTAACAAATTTAACCCATTATTCAAAAGTTTGTAAGTGTGTGGTAAGTAATCACTTCTTTTATTTTTAAAACCTATTTAAATTAACCACTAGTCAACATATTCTTCTCTCCTACATCCACCTTCATATTTGAACGTCTCTCAGATCTATTCTTCCTTTTTATTGTCCTGGCCTTTTACCTTTCCCTTTACTTAAAAATAACCTTACTCTTTTTCTAACTTTGTCAAAAACCGCATGTTCATAATTTTCTCACGTAAAACATCTTAATTTTTTATTTATTTTACATGTTTTTTAAAAAACACTTGTTGTCTTTTATTGGGACAACTTTCAGGCCTGGGCCTTTAAAAACCAAATTTTTAAAAATGTTACTGTTTTCTACTATATTAATGTCGTTTTTTAAAAAGTTAATTTAAGATGTATTGTTACTGCGTTGATGTTCTCTACTTTTGTTTTATAACCAACCTTCTCTACTTTTTTTGCACTTTTGTAAGTATCATGTTTGCTTTATGTATGATCTTCTATCATCAATTATTTTTTCAGTTTGTCCTGATGATGGCATTGTTTTGCCGAAAGCGCTTGACACTCTTTTGACTTTGAGAAATATATATATTTCTTTTACACATATCTTTAAATAAAGAATCTTACACACTTTAAAATACAACTTATTCAGCCTTTCTTTCATTACATAGTGTGTACGCACCAAACACGTAACCTTTTGTTACTCTTCAAAATCAATTATGTATTTGCACAATAAATTGTTCCAGTACTTTCAAGGTCGAGGATCCAGTTTGCCGTATACCAAATAGTTTACATTTTTGTCACATTCTTCTCTAGTTCAGAGTCTGTACATCAAAACCTGAACCATGCCAACTAATTTCAAGGTGAAAGCCATCAAATGAAATAAAAGACGGAGTTGATTAGTAGGCCAGATAAAAAATGTGAAAAGGATCTTATTATTAAAACGACTGATTAATTTGATAAAATGTAAAATAAATATTGGATTCGACATACTGAGTACTCTGTTGAGTCAAAATTTGTTAAATATGACATCCACCAAATCAGGTACTGATATAAAATCTGGTATCTGCTACTGTGGCCTTAAAAAGCACTACCACGATCACTTTTTCAAAGTGACAGTGGGTACTCTTAAAAAAACTGCAAATTGTCCTTTATTTGATAACATTACAAATCCATGTTTTAAGTTGCATCCACTTTAAGCCGAGGTACGGTGGGATGCTGCTTAAAACTTTAGGTATGGTATTTTTGTGTGGTAGATTGTTGGAGTTGTGCGTACAAATTTACCGCTTCTCCAGGGTTACGTCCGTCAAAGAATTAACCCTCTACTCTTGCCGCAACAGATAGTAGTATCCAGTTTAATCTTATGTGCAGCTTGTCTAACCTTTTTTTAATAGTTTTTGTGGTTGATGTTTTCTCTGTATATGCAGACACGTAAACGTGATTTAGGTCAAGGTCGTTATTTCGAACCTTTGGAAGAGGGTACTTCAGTGTGTACTCGTTGATAAAAATAAATTTTGCCTTTTAAACCGGCATTTTCTTATATTGTTGCGTTGCTGTTTCTGTGTTAATAGTTGGAGGATTACAGTCCACCAAACTAGCCTGTAACTGCTTCCTACCACACATTGATATACTTCTTTTTTCGTTTTTCTCTTACATATAAGACCTTTTTTTTTCAATTTTTTATTTAATTTAGAGAAAAACTTTACCACCTTATTTACGTCTGATATGATTGTTCTTCAATGAAATATTTTATTTCAGGTTTAATTCAATAAATTTATAGAAAAAATAATGAGTGCATGGAATAGGACTAAAACTAGAAAACAGATTAGATGATGAAGATCAAGTTATCTGGAAATATTAAAATAGCCAGAGTTAGAAGCATGAAGCTTTTGAAGAATTTTTTAGTATTGGCGTCAATAGTTAGCAGTCTGTAAATATTTTTAATATTACCAACTCTTTTATTAATTAAATTCTTCGGATTGTTTTAGGGCCATGTACGTTGCTAAAGTAGAGTGAGGGCATCATGCCGAACGATTTCATCAAAAGCTGAGTTGACACGATTAACATATTAGCTGAGTTTCAAAATACAGTTTTTATTATTGAAAGGAAAAAATGTTTTTAAGAAATCAAATATTGGTAAACTTTTAATCTGTACATTTAATGTTTTTTAAGAGATCGTTTATAATCCCCTATGCTTTTGTTGTTAAAAAATCACAGAGAATCTTATACTTTTCTTAATTAAAAATTGCATAAAAAATAATAGTACATAATAGTACGAGGGTTGCTATTTCTGTATTGAGAATAGAAAGAAAAAAATGAATTTTATCAAAAATATATTTATTCCTTTTCAAAATATTCGCTTTTAAGCTTTATACACTATTGAATGCGATTGAACCACCCTTCAAAGCACTTTGTCCAGTCAAAAGATGATAGCTCTAAAACATGGTTTTTGAAGGCCTCAACCGCTTCTTCGGGCGATGAAAATCGTTGTCCACGCACTTTATCTTTAATTCGTGGAAACAAGAAGAAGTCATTATGTGCCAAGTCGGAGCTGTAAGGTGGGATGACTCATCAATTCGATCTTTTTTGTATCGCTTGTTTCACTTGATGTGTGTGAGTTCGCATTGTCGTGGTACAAACTGACTCGTCGTTTTGGATTGATTTCTCTCAATTTACCGAAAACTTCTGGCAAGCAAATGGTCGTATACCTCGCTGAATTAACGGTCTTTTGATTTTCGAGAGCCACAGTTGCCATATGACCGGTTTTCGTGAAGAAATACGCCATCATTTGCTTCTTAACACTTAGAGAACGAGTAACTTTTGTTGGCTTTTCGTCACATTGAAACACCTAAACTGCTGATTGGCCTTTTCTTTCTGGCTCATATGCATAAATCCACGACTCGTCACCTGTGACGATGCTGTATACGGCTTTATATGCACCACAGTTGTATTTTACGGCACCAATCGACACAAGCCTTTTTTTGAGCATCTGTCAACAAATGCGGACTCATAGCTTCCAAACACTCAAATGTTCGTGCAAATTCTTATGTATGCTGGTCATACTAATGCTTAAACATGCTTCGATTTCACGGTATGTCACATGACGATCTTCTTCCATTAATTTTCTCATACCGGTTCAGTGTACCAGTGATATACATTGTATTTGGATGGTGCTTCATCGCCAAAAGTTGAATAAAGTTGATTGATGCACTGTTCTTGAGTTATACCACATTGAAAGTCATAATAAATCATAGCTCAAAAATGTTCGCGAGTTAATTCCATTTTTTGGCCGAGATGAGATGTTTAACTTACTGTAAACAACACAAATAGTACTCAAATTTAATTTTCTCTGAAATTTTCTTGTTATTTGAAATTACAATAAACTGTGTTTTGTTCGGATAAGGTTTTATTTTCCATTAATAATAACAATTTCTAAGTATTTCCAAATGCCTTTCTACTTTTATCCTTGCCATTCTTTTTACCACCGACGTTCCGATTATAGCGCAATCGTCTGCAAATAACGCTAACTCAACTGCTTCACTCCTGGGTATATCGTTGGTGTAGATATTAAATAAAATTGGAGAATTTAGTTCATAAATTATTTCAAATGTTCTATTTGTGAGGTAACTATTAGTAATTGTGATAAGATATTTAGGGATTTTTTAATTTGACATTTTAACAATTAAAGCTTTCCTCCAGATAGTATCCTACGATTTGTCTAAGTCAAACACGGCAATTGTTGTTCTCTGATTTCTACTTAAGCATAGCATGCTTTTGTTAATTACTTTTGCTAACTGGAGTTCTGTATTACGTTTTTTTCCTAAATCCGAACTGATCTTTAATTACATTATTAATTTCTAGATAATACATGATTCTTTTCTCTACGAACTTTTCTAAACCTTTTGATAAAATATTGAGTAATGAAATTGGCCTTTAATTTTGGGGGTGTCTTAAGTCTTTTCATTGTCTAGGTATTGGGATTATTAGTGCATTTTCCCATCTATTGGGAAAATATCTTAGTTTCAAAGCCGCCATAAAAATATAGTAAATTTGAACAATTGTTTTTATCGGAAAGAGTCTTAATTAAGTGGATGTATATGCCATCTTGTCCAGGAGCTTTATTATTTTCCATTTTTCTGAAGATTTTTCTAATTTCATTAGATGTTGTCGGGTAAATTTCATCATCGGTAGGTGTTTCCATTATTCTTTCATTTTTTAAATTGATTCTTTCTATGCTATTGGGATCTGGCAGTTGTGTTGTTAAACTATGATTCTCTTGTAGTTGCTTACCAATAACTCCTCTAATTTTTCATTTTCGCCTCTATAAACTCTATAGTCTTTCTCTAATGGTGGAATTTGTTTATTATTTCACCTTCTTTTTCTAGCCTTTATCATTTGCCACACATTCCCTCGATTCTCCTTCTGCCTCTTAATATTCCAATAACAAAACTCTTCTTCTAATGATAATAATCTGGCGTTTATTTCTGAATTTAAGTACTCCAATTCATTCTGCAATTCTTCATCTACCTCTCGCCCTTTCATGTTCTGTATCCTTCTTCTTATACAGATTCTACTTTTGATTACCTCCTTCGTCTCTTCATTTATCTGTATTTCTCTCTTTTTATACACTTCCTTCGGGATTGCCTAATCCGCTGCTTCAATTATTATTTTATTCAATTTTTGGATCCCTAATAAATTACGTTTCTGAATCTCCAGCTATGCAATTGCACCAATTACCAGCCCAACGCGTATCTCAAGATTACTATGGTGGATTCTAGTTCTAGCTGCATAACAAATTGTTTTTGTTCTGGTGATATGGATTTTCTTAATATCATATCTTCTTTATACATATAATTTTTGCACAAATTAAGTAATAAGCTAAATTTTGGCGACCTATAAATATCAATAGTAGGCTACCTCGACTTTGCGATTACTTTCCATGGGACTTAAATCGCACTGGAGTGGCAGGCCAAATACATATAAGCTCTGCTTTCTGGGGTCACTCTTAAGGTAGTGAATTTTTAATAATAATAATAATCTTTATTAATCCCTTGGATATTACAATAACGTATGAGATAGGTCAAATACAAATACAAAAAGGTCTATTAGAAAAAATGCAAACGCTAATTACAAATACGAGTATTAATAAAAGGAACATATAGAATTAAGAAAAAAATGGGTATTTTACATGCCTATAAAGTCATCTTGGAAATATTTCTGTATAGAGTAATTGCATTTGGTTAGGAGCAAATCTTTAATGGCGCTTTTATTCTTCCTTGAAGTTGTGATTTTTTTTAATTGTTGGCAGGTGATTATATATTTTAATTCCCATATACATAAAGCAATGTTCAAATGTAGAGGTGTTATGTCGAGGTGTACGAAACAGATTAGCGGTTCTTGTGTTATGTAAGTGATTGGAGGAATTTAGTTTTCTCTAATATATAGAAGACAGTGATAAATGTATACACAATAAAATTACATTATTTTATATTTTATATATATTGGTTTACAAGATGTTAATTTACAAAGAGTAAATATTTTTCTAATTATTTTTTTCTGCGTTATAAATATTTTGTTGCTTTCAACTGAATTTCTCCATAAAATTACATTGTAGGATAAACGACTATAGAAAAGGCTATAGTAAATATGTATTTATAAATTGATTGGTATACTATCTTTTAATCTTGAAATAGCATAGTAACTTCTGTTTAAGTTATAGTTCACATCCTTAATCTGTTCCGTCCATCTTAGATTTGAATCAATATTTAAGCCTAGAAATTTTGTCTGTTTAGTGGTGTTAATTGTGTTATTATTGAAGGAAAAACTTAAGAGTCTGAATTACTAAATTGATTTTTTAAATGAAAATAATAAATTGAGTCTTTTGAATGTTTACCATTAAACGATTATATGTACACCAAGTAACAAAAGAATGGTCTATGTTTCTGATTATACGGTGAGTTCCTCAGAGTTATGGGCTGCAATCACCAATGATTTATCATGCGCATATAGGACAAAGATTTCTGATTTTAGATGTCCAGGTAAATCATTTATAAATAGTAGAAATATTGGGGGACCCAGCCCTGAAACCTGAGGAATTCCCCTATGTATACTATATGGCTCTATAAAGAATCTTCTATCTTTTCACTGAGTTTTCTTTTGTCCAGATAATCAACCAGCCAACTCAGGAATACTCCTTTTAAACCAATATTATATAATTTACTTGCAATAAATTTTATGTCTAGATAATCGAAAGCACGTGAAAGATCAAACAAGATTCATGCAACATGCTTTCCACTGTCTATTTCTGAATATGTATATATATTCCAACAAGCTGCAGGCGACAGTTAAATTTAACTTCTTCGCTCTGAAACCATGTTGGTATAATGCTAAAATTGGGAGTATATATTATAAACAAAATTTTGTGTACACCTTCCCATAAGTTGTAACTTTGGCTTGCGCAACTAAATAGTTAAATATGATTGATTTGTATTAAGCTTCAAGTATTAGACCTAGAACATTTTTTATTAGAAAAAAACATTTGTGCCACATTTGTGCCTGTCACAGATACCTGGCATTTTTTTAATTTTCCATTTGACAGAACTTGTTACCTGTAGGAAAAGACTCAATGGTTGTTTCCTTTTATATAGGTTTAGAATGTATCTTTCAACCGAACTAGAGGTACGACCACGAATGCCAGTACGTTACTATCGAATTAACTGGTACGATTTCCCACCTCGATGTATCCCTACCTTAAAATATTAGTAATACGTTCTCTCTCTTTCATAACGCGTTCTTTATCACTCGCATGGATTCGTGTATGACCTCAAATGTATAGGCCAAATCTATATATAATTAGCTACAACAAATAATTATTTGAGAATATTTCTTACCATCTTTTTGTAAAAAAAATGCCGGCAATATATAAGTTTACCAAAAACAATTAATGATAGTTAAATCGAACCGCTTTGGTTCAATCGTGATCCAACACCTCTTTGAGTTAAAGACATTGTTATGGATGAGCTTGACGAAATAGACCTGAATGAAATTAATAATGATAATTACGATGATCAAAACGATACTGAGGACGATGATCTTGACGATAATGACATTACTGACGACAATGATAATGACGATAATAATGATGTTAGAAAACAGTATAAAAATTTGTATGTATAAATAAAAAATCTTTTTTTGAAATTTGAAATGGACAGAAAAATATTTAAATTTTGATTTGGCTGTAGTTTGATGATGTTACTTGATAGGTACCGTAATATGAATAAGCCAAAAAAATAAAAAAGGGTTTATGTTAAGGCATTATCACATGATTTAAGGGGGCACAAAATTATTTTCTTTCTTTGTAAGAGTAATTTCAAGCTGTAACTCCATTGTTTTGGTTGTTGTATGCAAAAATTTTTAAAGAGAGAACATAAAAAAAGTGTACATAAGTTTTGCCCATGCACACAATAATATTATGCATGATCTATATGAGCAGTAATATTTTAACCATATTTTATTCTGTTTCTGGACCGCTCAGGTTTTTTGCAGCGAGCTCTTGAACTATAGGAAATAACCAGAAATTGATACTTATTTTTAAGAGCTTATGTTTTATTCAAGACTTAAATTTAAATATTAAAAATTGGAATATAGTAAAGCATAAAATAAAAAAAATATCTGAAAATTGGATCTATGACCTCGTTTACCACCCTTAAACTTCAATACTTAATTTAATTATAGAATATCTTAGATGAAATCGATATATTTATACTTTGCACGTATTAACGTTGTGACTGACTAAAAAATGGATATTTCGTTCAAATTCATTTTGTTTCTGATTGTGGGATTATCTTTGAATGAGGTAAGTTTTTACTAAAATTTAAACATATCGTAATTTCAATTAGTAGAAAATGTTGGAAATTTTTACATCTAAATATAAGAGTTTCTCATTTAAATGGTTACTATTTAATCTTCTATCTATTCATAGTAAAATATAAATGAAAATTGTTGCTTGTTTATATATTTGTAATTTATATACAATAAAGAAATAATTAGCTGAAATGCAATAAAATATACATTATAGTGGAATTGAAAGGAATAAATTCATTCTTTCGTAACTCTGAATGTAGGAAAAAATCCTCTAACCCATCGATTTTTAATTTCAAACGCATGTTCTGTTTGATTTTCTTATTATTATGAATGACAACCTTCAGACTAAATTTATTTGAGTGGTCAAATATAAATTATAAAAAGGGTGGTATACATTGAATTCAAAAAGTCTTCTTATCAATGAGGTTTATTGAAAAGTGAAGATTTGAAATTTTGATAACGTTAGGATATAGAAAGAGGCTTTTACTTTATATACCTTAATATCTCACCCTAGAACCAACTTAGCAATGCGCGTAAACATAACTGAGAGAAACTAGACAGATGTCTTGTTACCTTTTGGAAATAATCCTCATACCAGTTAACGGCAAGTAGCATTTGCTAATAACGTCGACCACTCACTCAGTTTTTGCAAAATTATGCTGAAAAAACAGACAGCCAATATTTTTTCGGATGAAGCCAGATTTTTTCTAAACACTCGTGTAAATCATCAGATGTGTTGAAATTCGGTTACATAAAATCTTCATCATTTATTCAAATACGGTGGAGTGCTTAAACTTCAAAAAAAAGTCTTTATTGAAATTTTGTTTTATTTAACAAAGAAACTTATACTTTTTAAGGACTAATAAAAATGGCTAACTTGAGGTTGTTTTAAGGCACATAACCTCTATATTTGGTTCTTCTGCTTAAGATGGTCACTCTTAGTTCCTTTTTTAACTCGATGTTTATTTCTGTATTTAGATTTCAAGGCAGCAAGAGTAGAAAATATAGTTTCACATAGATAAGACGTAGGAAAATATAACAGAATCCGAATCTCTTTGGCTTTTATAAGGGAGTAGTCATTCGAAAGTTTAGTCCAGAAATTTGCTAGACTTTTTAAAAAAAAATAGTTTTGTGAGGTACTTCATGAAACATCTCTCAATTGTTCGTCTTCTTGTAGTGATAGCCCGAGAGGTGTACTGTCAAATGGATTTAAAACCCAGCTTCAAGCGGACAATTTGACATCATTTTCTGGAAAGAAGTACCTATTAATGAAAAGGAAAAATTTGGTATTATATAAAAGTTAATAAAACATTTTTGATATTAATGTTATAAAACAAAACAATTTAATTTAACCAAGTTACGAAATGTCAAATTTTAAATGAGTTTTTAATGTTTTGAAACCTTACGTTTATCATAACTGTCTCTTTCATTATTTTACTTGTATATAATGACTTTTTATGTAATTGAATATAGAAGCATTTATTTGGGAAAAAATTTAATTGTACATTTTTGGATGTCAGTGTTTCTTTTCTTATTTAACTCTGTCTTCAAAATTGAGTAGGTACTTATAATAATAATAATAATGAGGTTTGCCTTCTTACATTTATTTTCTTAAGTCTTTGCTCTTTTATACTTTTATTATTATTACCGGGTTATTTCTTTTATTACTATGATTTTTATGTTCTCTTTATTTCATTCGTTATTCTTTTGGCTTTTAGTCGATGTTTTATTTTATTTATTCACATTCATTCTCTGATTAAATGATCAATTCTCCTTGGGTTTTTAATTCTAAAATTAAATTTTTCTATTGTCTGGTAATTTCCTATATTTCTGGTTAAACTTGAATTTTTTATTCTTTTTCCATAATTTTTTTTACATATTTCCTTATATCTTACAGTCAAAGCTTTATTAATATAATTACCGGTTTCGTGGCTACCTAGGCCACTTCTTCAGGTTCAAAAAAATATAAAATACATGTAATTAAAATAAAAATTAACAAATAGTTTGATGTATTAATTAATGTAGTTAATAGGAGTTATTTAGTAATAGATATTAGTTTTTTAGGTTGCTTTAATTTTTTTAATAAAAATAGTATGACCTTAGTTAAGTAAGATATAATTTTAGGAAAAACTTATCGATGTTATACATTGACTAAATTAGTACCAAACTATTTGGTTTAATCACAAAAAGATGAAAAAATGAAAAACAGATACAATAAACATGAAGTATTGTCTGAAATTCTTAAGTTTTCTAATGATCTCCCACGGTTGTTAGCATCACAATTTTGTGATTCTGTTCCAGTGGGAAATCCTTCATAAATTCACACAACGTTGGGAAAATTTCAAGGTAGTTTTGTTTTTAATTTGTTATTCCATAACTGCATTTTCGTACAAAAAGAGTCAATATTTTCTCTCTAAATATATTTACATTATTTGTTTTTAACCCTCCTCGCTTATAAATATCACTATTTAACTTTTTAGTTCGTAGACATGCTTGACCCCTTTACCGCGTGAAAACCATCTGGAAGAGGAATAAAACCACAAATGGTTATTCTCAGCACCCATATCTTCACACATAGAACAAAGAATATTCTTGATTTCAGTGGTCTGGTTTTTATATAGTTACTTCAATAATTATCTACTATCAAAACCATATTTAGCCACGATTTAGAGGCTAGAGTTTCCCGATGAATCATGCAATTTGTTTACCAGCGCTTGTAAAAAAATTGGTGGCTGTAGGCCTTCCTTCAATTAGTTTGCAGAACAATACATCTTCACATATTGTAAAACTTGACAGAATCTGACGTAGCTTATCAAATGGGAATCATTATTGGACTCGGTTTTTTCCTTAAGTTGTACAGAAAACAATTTTCCAGTAAGCTTAGATTCAAGCTGTTGCTGATTGATATGTCGATAATTCGTCAACAAATTATATTGTTTGACAGAGGACTATTGTCAAGTTGTTTAGCAAAGTTTTCACTATTCATTTTTTCTAAAATGCCTGCACATGGGTAGAATAAGTTGTTTTGCAATAGTGTATGACTTTTTACACTTAGTTACTTTATAAGCCACTTTATATGAAACCAAGAGAGCCTTCTCATTTACTTCTAGCACTTTATATATACATATATGTTAGTAATATTTTTACTTACAGTGATTATTAATAAACAAGAATATTAATTACAATAATATAAAAAGTTTTACAATGTAAAATCCTGAACTACTTAAACTTACAAATACGTTTAGATAGATCATGAAAATACATTTTAAATAATGACATGTATAACATTTCTATTTAAAAAATCGTTAATAACATCATCACGGTCATAAAGATACCGCCACAAATAAAAGGGAAAAATGACAGAACTTTCATTTGAAAATAAAATTCGACGGATTTAATATTTTTTCCAGAAGTCGACCAGCATTTATTCGTTTCATTCATAGTGTACAAATAGACTGTTAATTATATACACACCTTTTCGAATATCACATATATGTGTTAATTTAAGGATTTATTTTTAAAGAGAATTAAATATCTCTGGAGTGGGAGGCGCCTCTTTGACGAGTTTATTCCGCAGCTCTTCTGAAAGTCATACGATATAACAGCCTTAATCTTAAATTACTTACAAACGCACCATTCGATTTATTTTATGCATCCTCCATTTTTTTGTCATCAATACCCATTCTCCTGCTGCAATATAATGGAAATTCAACATAATGGGTTCAGCTGCATTGTACCTGCGGCACTTCAATGACATTTTACTTTAGTTTAAGCTACTAAGAATGCGCCATAACAAGAATTTGCATGAATATTGTTTCTAATGTTTTATGCTAAAAATGATTGCCAAGTAAATTTATTATTCAATTATTAAGATTAATTGCTGAGTCAGAACAAAGAGAGCGCCAATATACATTTAGATACTTATAGGCGTTTTGACATAAAAATAGATGCTAATATAAATGCTAATAGTAGAGACGATAAAAAAGTTACGTTGCGAGAATTGTCTTTGGAAGAGATTGAGCATAAACTTTTTATCAAACAAATTTTCGTAATAATATTTCAATAGGACCACATGAACAAAAAAAAAACAAAAGTGTATGCTTATAATGTGCTGTAAGTTTTTTAAATAGTATGAGAATATTTCAAGAATATTCTACAATATGAATATTTTTTTAAACGTAATTTATTATATTATTATTCAATTCATTCCGGGCCTTAGCCAATCCTTCATTCTCTCTTTTCTCTTCTATTTCCTTCATTCTATCATCCTAACCTTTCCTGGGTCCGCCCTTTCTTCATTTTCCTGTATTTCTTGTTTCTTTACTCTTTTCACCAAGTTATTTTCATTTGTTCTAGTTATACAGTGTGACCGATCTACATTGAAAACACCACCATCACAGTATTTGAAGTTATTAACCGATTTCAACAATTTTTTTTTTAATATTTTACAGCGAAAACTTTATTAGGAGACAACGTTTCAAAGAGTTATTTTTTTCATAGTCAAAAATCTAGAAATTTAATAAGATGTTAGGATTTTTTTATCAAAAAAATGAGTTCGCCACTGTATGTAGATTGCACTTAAATAGATGTGCCCCAACTTTTATAATGTTTATTATTTTTTTTTTTTTTTTAATTGCTGGTTAACATTTTGTTAACTTTTAACTGATTTTTTTTTGAAATTTACCATCACATAACTTTTTTATTAATAAACATATTTTAATAAAAGTTAGTTCAGATCTATTTGGGAGCCATCTAAATCCAGTGGCGTACTCATTTTTTGATAAAAAAATTCCTAATAAGATTTCTGAACTTTTGACTATGAAAAAATATCGTAGTGTGCCTTAAAAATATGAATAAGAATAACTCTTTGAAAAGTTGTATCCAAATATAGTTTTTGATGCAAAATATTTAAAAAAAATTGTTGAAATCGGTTAATAATTTCAAATATTATAGTGGTGTGTTTCCATTTAGATGGATCACACTGTATGTTAAAGCTATTTTAACTTTATAGTTTCTATTTTGCGTCTACTTTTTGATTTATCAATTGTTTTATGTTTTGATTTCACTCTTTGGCTCTTTTCGTTTTTCCTGCTGTATTTCATTTCCATTTCTGTAAGCCATGCTTCACTTGTTAAAGTTATTGTTGGAACCACTATTGCGTTGTTTATTTTAAGCTTAATATTTTTACTTATTTCTTTTTTACTCATGATAGTGTTATTTACGGCATAATACAGATTGTTTGCTTCTTTTTAGCCCCGTTCGTTATATCGAGATCTAGTTTACCAACCTGTGTTACCATACATCTAAGATATTCGTAGGCGGATGTATTTTTCAATGCCTTTCCATTTATGTGCATATTGTCTTGTCCTGTCCTTTTCTTTGGTTATTTACAATCTTCATTTGGCTTTTATTTGTGTTCATTTCCATACCTATTCTCTGTATTTCTTATATCCATAAGTCTACTAATTTTTTCATTTTTGAATGTGTATCTGCTCACGTCGTAGGGTATAAATAAGTTTTTTGATAGCCTTTGAAAACAGAAATGTATTTCTTGTAAACTAGTCTTGTTATCTACAAATCTGTAGCAAGTACATAGGTTCCAAATATACTTGTACAGGATGTTAGAAACATTTGAAACATATTGAATGATTATGTACTTAGTACGAGCCTATAGTCACATTTTCCTGTGATCTGTATTTGGAAAATACAAACTCAATTAATTTTTGGGATGCTTCTCTAGTTAAGTAAATTTTATTTCAAACAAAAAATTTACAAAGGTTTTTATGTTACCATTTCGTAACCCCCCAAAACGCTTATAAATTATAATAGGTTGCTTCATAATTAACCGCCGTTTTTTCAACAAATTTTTATTAGAGAAAAACAAAAATATTTAACAAATACATGTTTAAACGATTATTCTATAGCATATTCTCCCTCGACTTCTTATAACAGCTTTCCATTTGCTTGGCAAATGGTTGATACTACAGGAAAAGAAGTCACGATTCTTAGAGGCAATCCATGCTTTGGTATCGGCCCCTAAGTTTTCCAAATCTTCATAAATTTTGTTTGTTTGTCAGTTTATTAGGGACCGATTGACGTGGTAGTCCGTAGAGACTTTGCTGGGTGAGTATGGAGGATGTGAAAGCATTTCGCAGCCCTTATTGGCGATTAATTCGATGACATGATGCTCAACATTATGGTGGTGAAAGACGATTTTGCTTCTTTTTACTAGGCGAGATCGTGAAATGACTGTGCTGCACAAGCAACACGTTTGGTATCAGGAATTAGATATTATAGAAACCGGAACTTTATAAAAGTAAATGCTTCAAACCTGTTACCTATTTTTTAATTTAAAAAGATTAATAACTTTATGGTGTTGAAAAACTACAGCAGTTACCTATTTGCTACTTAAATTGACTACAACAAAGGTCCCCTACATTGAAGACATTTTTAAATTTAATGGAACTACTATTAAAATAGCTTTTCAAAAGATTACTACTTTGAAATGGCAAAGCTTTGAAGCAGTTACTAATTTGTGGAATTAAATTGTAACTTACAGGGTATGGTACTTTATAGTTCCAGATAGCAGTTCTAGCAACGTACCTGGAATAAGTAAGGGAACTTAAAATTATAGAAACTTTAAGTAACTTACATAGAACCCGGATACCCCCCAGTAGAAGAATGTGTTCTTTTGAAAGTAGCCGCTTCTTTCATATGCCACCATATAGTGAATTATACTTAAAATCGCTACTCTATTGTATCATACTATTTAGTAACATCAAGCTTAACAAATTAATTCGTCTGATAGATTTTCATCTACTTTTTATAGAAAACTGAAAAAAACAGCAAACAACTAAGCGAAACTTAGTTTATCTGTTAATTACATACAACAATAATCCATCTAACAATTCTAGTTTAACCTACACTTACATGTCAATTGTCAATAGATAAAATCGATTTTTCAAATATCGATACTGTGATTAGGTATCGGACAAAAATATTAGTTGCTGGAGAATCCGTAATTTTTCAGAAGTCATTGTTAAGTTGCATGACTATATTTTCTTTCGTAATAGTTTGCATTTTTACATAAGTAATAGAACAAACTGAATAACACTGACAATATAATATCGATACCTAGAGTATCGATATTTTTAAGAATAATTTAAAGATATTTTCAGCATCAAAATTTTTATATGTGTAGTTCAATATGAAACAGGATATAGAGAAATCGTATTTTATTCTTCAAAACGTATGAATAAGGTAAATTTTTAACTAGCATTTGGTTCAAATTTACATTTTTGTAAATGTACTTATAAAATGGCAAATGGGATCTTGGTGGCGAGAAAAAGTCGTACAGCACTTTATCAGGATCTTTGTAGTAGCAAAGTAGAAACTGCTACCATACAGGTCCATTAGGATGGTGCCGATTGTTATTTTATCGTATCGAATACTTTAAATGATACGAGTATAATGGTTGGAATTTGCCACCTTGTAGATGGCTAATATAACATAGAAGTAGCAAAAGGTACTTTCAGATACATAGATACCATTTTCGCCATTTAAAAAATTAAAATATGGAATCACACCATTATTTTTATGTTCAAAAAGTGTTAATATAATGCTATTTCAGATAAACTAACAAAATAATATTAATTTACTTTCTCCAATTATACATTTATATTAATATAAAAATGATTTATATATATAAAATGAAAAGTTGGTATTATATTTTAAATATGTGTATATATTGAGGGCGCCTTTATTTTTCAACATAATTTTCAAAATTTACGATAAATTCTCATTCATTTGTAAATATTGTATGCGATATGAACAACACATGAATTATTTAGATATCAATTCTGGTTATACCGCCATATTAAGTATAAGTATTAAAACAATTATGTTATGGAAACCTTAGTGAATGGAATAACAAGTTAAGTTGAGATAAGGAATATTCATAAATATGAAAAAGAAAGACAACAAACATGGAAAATATCGGAAGTGAACGCTACTACACGGGAACTAACCTGGAATATTCCTACAACGTCGCCGTGAGGTTCCATAAAGTTGTAGGGACTGTAGCCGGAATGTAGCAAATACGACTTGGCTACGTGATATTTGTTCCCCACTTTGGTACCAGGAACGGATTTAATTCGTTCCTATGACTTAGCGTCAACTAAGGCAAACCACTATGTAGTGACATATTTATTCGCTACCATGTAGCAGGTACTAAATGTGTTGCTTGGGTGCCTTCCATACTTTTTCGTAGAAGTAAAGCATGATATGACGAATGTGAATATGATTTTCGACACGATTTTCATACCCTTAAAACAGAAAAATAGTTTTCTTAGAAAAAGTAAATAAAAACATTTTTTTACAAAAGAAAAGCGCGCCATTGTAAGTAGTAGATAATTTTGCATCATGAATTATAAAAAGCAATTTAAAAAAATCGATACACAGGGTAGGGTGTTGTTTTTATTAAGCGGATCCTGGATTTTCTTCTTGGTAATATTTTGGTTGTTTTTCCAGATAATGGTTATTATGCGTACAAAAAATGTCAAAATAATGTAATAACAGGTAAAACTTGTCACCAGTGTAACAATTTTCGGTTGGTTTTAATCTCTTTTATAAAAGCTGAAGAGTTAGTTTTTATCAATTTGTGATCAAATGTAATGGTTTATTTATCCAAAAAAACAACTTTAATAATGTATGTCACCAGTGTAATGAAATGTACTAATTAAACATTTAAATAGTACATTTTTTTCTGATAGATTCAGTGCGATGATACTTATATCAATCAAAGAACTTGGGACGTGTGATTCGCCTTGGCTTACTTGCAAGGCCCACCGAGTAGGTTAGTTTTTAATAGTCGGCAGTGGTATGTTTTTTATTCCGCACTAATCTAGAGCAGTTATGAAATTATGAAAATAAAATTAATGTGATCCTCAATATTATTTGTTATTTTGTATTGGGTGTTTCTCAAATAATACCTGAGTAGCACAATAATATTCAGAGTAATTCGTAAGTTATGAACTCCGAAAAATGAGCCAAATTGATAAAACATCCTGTATCTTAGTTGTAAAAGGTGGAAGACTCATTAAATATAGGTTATTTGAAACTACCAAAGTGACGCCCATCTACAGTTAAAGTTAGGCCCTTTCCCAGTGAAACTGAATTAATTCACAAGTTATTTCACACTACTTATCGTTTATCATCCAGGACCGGACTCCCGAAATGAAATATAAACATAAAAATAAACATTTTTTGCTATTATTTTTATATACTTTACATATTACAGGGAGCTAAATATAAAATAACAGATCAAGTGTATTTCGACGTTCAAATTGAAAACGAATTCCTTGGAAGAATAATTTTTGGACTATTTGGTGAAGTCACTCCAAAAACTTGTAAGAATTTTAAGGAATTGGCCATCAAGGGCGTAAATGGTAAAACGTTTATTGGAACAAAATTCCATACGGCACTACCAAGGATAATGATTCAAGGTTTGCACTTAGATTATCAATTAGTGTTATTTTATTCCTATCTAGTAGAGTGTACTTTGATTAATCATAAATTTATACATTATTTACCTAAAAACTTACTACATCCACTAAAGCGGTCAATTCGTAAAATAATAATGAAAATTATGCAAAAAATCGAAAAATCAATTATAACTTAAACATCCTGCTTTTCAATTGTAGATTATAGCATTTGACGCCGTATTAATGGGCAAAATATTGATACTTTGAAGTCGTGAAATGTATATGTAGTATGTACTTTATTAAAAATGTATGTTTATTGGTACTAATAAATTACTATTACCATAACAGATTAATTAATCTTATTGTAATTGCCATATGTCCGCTCGTATTTAATAGATTTTACAATTTTAGAATTATTATTAAATTGTTTTAATATTTCAGGTGGTGATATTGAAAATAACGACGGCAGTGGATCAATAAGTATTTACGGAAAATATTTTGATGACGAAAATTTCACTATTAAACATGAATCCGCTGGTTTACTTACGATGGCCAATCAAGGTAAGTATCAAGACAATATTTATAAAATCAAAAATCTCTATGATTTTTCAACAGGTCCTAACACTAATGGTTGCCAATTTTTAATTACTACAATGGCCTGTCCATGGTTGGATGGAAAGAATGTGATATTTGGAAAGGTTACTGAACAATTTTTCTTTTTCGATTATTTATTTTACCAGGAGTTTTATTTGTTATTGTTTTAGGTTATTAAAGGCGCAGAAGTTGTACATAGGATTGAACATTTAAAAACCGATATACATGACAACATTCTAAGACACGTTTTCATTTCTAATACTGGGGTCATAGAGACCAGACCGTTTTATGAAATGTCAAAAAATTATGAGTAAGCCAAAAAAAATTTCATGTAAATACATTATATAGTTTTTAATATGGTAGATATATTCCTCTACAAAAACGAAATTTTCTCTATCGTTTATACAGGATGTCATTGAAATGGTGTAAAAAAATTCGGGAGTAATAGGACTTTAGTTTTTAAAATATGGGTCGTTAAATGTATATTATTATATTAAATAGGTAAATTTAAAAAATGTCTTTTTTTTTAAATTGTAAGCTTAAAAAAAGATAAAAATCTAGACTGGTATAAAATTTGCTCCTAAATGAAATGGTAATATCGAATAATTATTTGTTTAATCGGAAAGTGGAGTTTCTGCAAGGATAGGGGTTTGATTTATGAAAAACTATTTTGGGGTTGTTTTTTTTACAATGTGGATTCATTATTCAAAAATTATGTACTTTTTCCTATAAAGAATGCACTCCTGTTGCAAGCTGCTCGACAAAATTGAATTCAAACAGTTTGCTGAAACCCTATTTGAAAAATATAGAAGTTAAATTATTTTTTTATGGTTTGCTCACGGTTAATGGACTTAAATTTATGAAAATTGTGACGTGTTTAAGTTTATCAATTGGTTACTTCAATTTAGAATTACAAAAATGGCCAATTAAACAAGAAAACCGCAAACATTGTTTTAAATAATACAAGAGTGAGAAATTAAAGTCAAAAATACATTTACTTACTATTATGGTAGTCCCTACCATTTTTTATCAGATCAGCCTGAACTTTTATTTTACAGTAAACGTTTAATGTGGCCACCATTAATTTCATTACAGACACCTGCTCTTCTTCTCCAGGGGTTACGTTGTGGAAAATCCCTGGTGTTGTACGAATTTGATTGGAGAAGTCAATTATGCGTTCTTCAGTATTAATCGACACGGAGTAAACCAAAGCTGTTAAGTAGCCCTACAAATAGAAATCTAGTGGATTAAGCTCTGGTAAACTTGCTGGATAAGCTTGTTGACCACCACATCCTATCCAACGCCTTTAAAAAAACTTGATTTAAATGACTTCTTACTGTTAGCGGAAAATGAGGTGGTCATGCATAAAAAACATGATTTGCCTGTGCGCTATTCGAACCTCTTCCAAAAACATTTATAAACAATGTACCAGAAAATGAACGTAACTTTATCCATTTAGCTTAAAATAATAATTATTAGTAATTAGTGACTTTTCAACAGTTTGAAAATTTGCCTCATGAAGACTTTCATCGGGCCAGTAATGTGTGTTGACAATCCTATTTTTGGTAAACCCTGCTTCTTCAGTGCATAAAATGTGTGCCAGAAAAAGGGGATCTTCTACCAGTTTTTTTATTAACCAACAACAGAAATTGGCACGACCGGAATAGTGGTGGCATGTGGTACGGATACAGGAATATGAAGAGTCATACGCACAGTGTGGTGACTCACGTTTTCCTGTGCTGCAATTCTTGATGTTACAAATAACCCCGAATCTTCCTTTACATGTACTAAAATTCGTTCCCCAACTGCATGTGTACTCAACATAACATTACTGCCGCGATAATGGTTTCTGATTTTAAATGAATCTGTCTGTCTTATTCCCTAATGGATTCTCGGAAACATCATATGAGAGGGTAGGGTGCCCTGCGATTTGGATATTTTTGAACGAACAAACGTGTATACAAAAGGCCTTCTTCGTTCGCCCTTCCATAAATAAAATGCATATCTGTCAGTTCAAATACAGTGTATTCCATAATTTGTGAAAATTTACGCTCACGCACTCTTCACCAACAACAAACTGACAATAATACTTAAAAACTAGAATGTAATTTTTTGAAAAAACGTAAAAAATGTACTGTCCTATTTTGTTTATTCCATTACCAAAAATTGTTCACTGAAGAAGTGTTTATTATATTAATATTTAATAGATACTAATTGTTAATTATATGAGAGATAGAAACCTCTTATTTAATTCCCTTTTTACCTACATTCATCACAAAATTGTAAAAGTGTGAGAAGATACCAATTTTGTAAAATATCAGTGAATTGTATATGTCCTTTTTTTCTGATTTAATAATTGAAAATAAACCATTATTTTTAAACACTAATTTTGATTCTTTAATTAATTAATTCAATGAATAACTACTTCATTGGTTTAACATGCAATAATGTTCATAAATTTTTGTTGATTAACTTGTGAACAACCCATTAAAAAATAAATCATTTAACTTTTATGTGTTTCAAATATGGGCTCAGCAAACTCTTTGCATTCAATTTTCTCGAAAACGTTGCTCTAAGCGACTTGCAACAATTGTACCTTTTTTATAGGGAATAATAGTACGTAGTTTTTAAAAACCCACGTAAAAAAAATAACCCCAAAAAAGTTATTCATAAATAAACCCCTTACCCTGGCAATTAAACAAATAATTTCTCGATATCAGCATTTTATTTAGGGGCAAATTTTAAACCACTCTGGATTTTTATCTTGTTTTCTAAGCTTACAATTAAAAAAAAACCATTTTTTTAAATTTACTCAACTCTCCTATCTCGCTTAATATGCATTTAACTACCATATTTATAGAAACTTTTTTGACAGTTTTGGGAGTACTATTACCGCTAGAATTTTTATTATACCATTTATATGACACCCTTGATAGTGTGAAACAGCCACATGAAATAAATTCAATCGATTCAAATCAATTCAGCATGTATCAGTGAAACATGTCAAAATACGGAGACATTGAATTTATTCCATTTGGTCGTTCCACACTGTTTATCTAATGATTTAATAATATTTACGGTTAACTATATTTGTAGGTTGACATTTTGGGCATGGATTAAAGCTGGAGTGTTTCCATTAAGTTTTTCTTTCGCCATATTAGGATTTTTTCAATACATTATGGCTCAGCTCAATAAACATGAGTTGTCAAGATGAATGTTAAGAAGAGAAGCGCCCCTTTTATTGTAGTTATAATAAATATTTATTTTTATTATAACACATGTGCTCTTCTAAGTTTCTAATTTCCATTGCTTCATTGATATAATCCTTCTAGCTTCTTTCAGGTCTTCCCCTCTTCCTTTTTTCCGGCGGTATCCATTCTAGTATTTATATTAAATAAAGATTTTTAAACTATTTCTTTAAAAAATATTTATACCATTATCTATCGTCTGTATTGAAAAATGATTTTTTTTAAATATACAGTGCTTTATCAATTTTAGCTGAAACTTGCTTTGTATAAAATCCAATTTTCCTTCAATTAATCAATCCAATTTCATTTTAACGAATAGTAGAAATATATTAAAATATTGGTTTTTTTTTTTTGGTGAGCAATTTTGACAGTGTTTATTACGAGTATAAGGTTTCTGTGAATGAAACACCAAATGTCATATGTGATAAATATTTATATTTTATAATTAAACAGGATTCAACTGGCTGCACGGATTTATAAATACAGACATAGTTTCATGACATTACCAGTTACAAATATTTTGTACATTCAATTGATAACTTAAAAAATCTCAAAGTAGTTACATTTACATTTTAATCACCTATATTCAAAGATTCCGATTCTTTCTCAAATTTAGATACGTATTTAATTGCCCGAAGGGCTTAAGTAGATTTCTGCTGAATTTTACATATATGAGGAAGTTTGTACTGGAATAGAGAACAGTGGCGTATCCAAACACTGTCATAAGGTTACGTATTTAATATTTTCATTAAAACACAAAACTTATAGACCTAAAAGAACAAGAAAAAAATCAAAAATATTTTTTTTTGTAAATTATAAATCATTTCTCTTGAATATTTTTTCATTTAAATAATGTTACATATTTTTCTCTTTTCGGATACTATTTATTTATTTTGTTAATTTTCTGTAATGTAGGCACACATTTTTTAATATTGATACCCTGAAAAGTTGTTATTTGGTTACGCCACTGAAAAGGAAATTAAGGAACAAGCAGATGAAGACTCGAAAAAAATATAATAATTAAAACAGTCTTATGGTACACAGTGAAGTATTTACATAGAATGCCACCATGCTAAACAAAAATGGACAACATCTATAACAATACAGTGATCTCTTTATAGTCTAATTTTATATATGTACAAGGTGTAAAGCTAAGTACTGGCATTGCCACAGCGTCCATTGGACACATATATATTAACACGGCAAAACGGGTTTATCAAATGTACGATTTATAAAAAGTCTTTGTATATTAAATATTAAAATTCGAAGTGGAAAATGCGAGAAAATTGTTAATATTTCAATTGAATTATTTGAGATCTGAGGTTTAACCTCCTTAAATGTCACGCAATTGAAATACGAACAAAACTCCCTGCAGGTTGCTTTATATAAAATGTTTAAAACCTTAATTTGTCCATAGAGAAAACAACTGAAATACTATATATTGCACAAATTCAAAATAATTTAATAATTAAGCAAAAATCGTTAATTTTAACTTATTCCTGGCACTTGATATTCAAAACTTGACATGTTTATGTTTGTCAGACATTATGCTTTTTAACAAATTAGCATAAAATATATCGATTTGAGTTTTTACGAATATTTATAAACATAATTTAAATTAAAATTTTTCTAACAAACGGTAAACAAAGATATTTCTGTATTAATAAAAATGGAAATTAATAAATTGTGTCTGCAAAGAAATCTATATAGTAACTAAAATCAAAGTAAACAACAACAACAACAACAACAAAGAATGTTTCCTGATTATTTGTTTTATATTTAAAAACTTATAAATCATTCATTTAATCAACCCGATATCATACACTCAGCTATAGTACAAGACGCTAAAACTATTATTTTTTTAATTAAATAGATAATTCTAATTAGAGCAGCTTTGCAGCTACGTCGCAGCTTTTTACAGCTGTTGTATCACAGTTTGCATCATTGCCCCGATCCGTTCATCAAAGATGTTTCATAAATTGCCTACGCAAAGTTGAGAGAATCAATATTTTGTCTATTTGTAACAGAGCCCTCATAGAATTTTTTTTTGATCACATGATTATTAAGTCTATTACTTTAATAAAAATTGCTCGTACAAATTTTAATTTAATAACTTACCAAATTGATAAAAATGTGCTACTGTTTAATAATTTGGTTTAACGAAATTGTTCCAAGTGCTTAATAAATACATTTTGTGCTTGTTTTAAAATATAACTAAAAATATATTATGGATAATGATAATAATATTAGTGACGTGCATAATCAATATATCAGAAGATTTTGATTTTATGTAAACAATAGTTTATTGTTAAATAATTACTTTTTTAACATTGTTTGCTTTATAGTCGGTATAATATAGATGTTATTTATTCAAAAATTATGTTAAAATTTTATTAAGTGAATGCAAAATGTAATCAAACCACTTAGTAATAATTTACAAAAATTTTCCATTTACTTTAAACGGTGTTTATAATAGAATTAAAAAACTATAACTATAACTTTATAAAAACTTTAATATGTCGATATTTTTATACAGAGTGGTCAGACAATAGGAGAACTAATTTCATGTCAAAATCCATTGTATCCTTTATGAATATAGGGTAGTTTTGGGGTACTATCATATAATATTAATAAAAAAAAAGTTCTAAAAAATAATTCCTCGTAAAAAACATGTTCTTTATATATTCCGATAATTATCGCTGTTTTTAAGTTAAATGAATTAGGAAGTATACATGCATTTTGATTTTACAATATGGAGTTATTTAAAATCAAAAATGAATCATATTCCAATTAACACAGTAGATGAGTTAAGAACGAAAATCCAACAAGAATGTACAATTTGAACACATGATTCAACACCAATTAATTAAATAAACGCGTTCATTGAGTAAAAAAAATCGATCGTGTGTATATAAAACACGAGGACATTTTTACCCTTATTTAACGTTTAAAATATTGTTATAATATAAATAAATGTAAGATCTTTGTAAAGTTTCGTTGATAAAAACCTGTCCTATCCCAAAGTCTACATGATTCATTTAAAAACTACAACTATTACAATATAATAAACGTATGCTTTCTAGTTCCATTAACTTAAAAACTGTGATATTTATCGGAATGTAAAACGAGCACCATTTTTGCGTGAAATGGTCTAAGAAATTAATTTTTTTTTAAATTAAAAATATATGTCACAATAACACCCATTTACTCAACGAACGAAATAGACGGTGACATAAAATTAGGTATCAGATTGTCTTATAATCGTATCTAAAGTTTGAACTTGTAATTCAAGACTAAGTGAGAAATCAAAGAAAAATAAAGGTTTTCGTTTCACCCCAATTTAGAGTTGTATCTCTTCTGTTATAAAGTTTTGAAAAAAGTGAGTATAAAAAAGAACCATTATTTTTGAATGTACTATAAACTCTAGCATTTACGGTGCATAATTCTGAACCACCATGTATAAGATAAAGTTATTTTTTATTAAAAAAAAAATGCTAATGCAAAATTCTTAAGAACTTGGACTTGGTCTAAAATCAGTAGGAGCAATTGTTCTCTGTCTCAACTTGACCTAATTATCTCAACGTCATTTTGATTTTAATCTGAAACACCTCTTTCTAGACTAGCAAAGTAGGAATAGCGCCAAGGGGGCGCTGATTTCAGGCGGCCAGACCTTCCCTGTTGGCCGTCGGTGGCAAAAGGTCTTCCCTGGGCGCGTCCACAGCGCCCTTGCGCTCAAAGTGGAGATCCCAGAGACCTCTGGTGTCCGGTTCGTGACTGGGCGGCCTCTCAGAGCGTTCCGGAGAGTTCGCCTGAGATCGAATGACATCTGCTGGTGGGTAACCGAAACCAAGCAAGCCACTATACTTTCCGGCCCCTGTTAGACCGTTATGGTTGTTTTGGACCATTGAAATTTCGTTTAGCTGAAACAGAAGCCATTAATTAGTTTTCGGCGGCAATTGATTAACTTATTATTTTTTTTTAATTAGGAATTTTCAAATACCTTTTGTTGCATTCCGTTAAGGAACGGAGCCGGGAGGTACGGGTAAAAGAGGTCTGGCCTCCGCTGCAGAAATTCTGAATCCTTGGGAGTCATGGGGATGGGAGGGAGGTCGAGTGACATGCGTCGACCTCTTCGAGATGCTCCGTTGCTCCACATATGCGTGCCCATGTGAACCTGGAAACAAAAATACAACGGTCTACTAATGCTCTTCATAGAACAAATTTCTTCTTTAGCTACGATTTAAGCTTACGAGGATGTATTGAAAATGTTCGTGAATGAAGTATAGATGGTGATAGTTGTTCAAATTTGTTATACTGTAAATATAATTTCATCTCTCTGCTGTCTTCATACAAACGGTATTTTTTCAAATAATCCTCATATTATTACAATATACAGTGTAATATTTTAAAAAATATCTAGTGTTTAAAAGAAAAATGTTCGGCATTACATATTATATATATTTTGGGGTTTTATTTAGTTAAATAATTTAATGTAACATGAGACAAGTTTCAATTGAGTAGAATAGACAAGCCTTAAATTGTTGTAATTACTTCATAAACAATAATAATATAAATCTGGATTTCCACAAAGTTTTATTTGCTTATAGGAAAACAACTTTTTCACAATGAGTTTTTTTAAAAGAGTATAAATATTAAATTAATGAAATTCCAAATTATAGTATAAAAAATACCATATATCAAAATTGCAGAGCCGGCTTCAATTTTGAGCAATAGTAATAAAAATTGTCTGCGATTAAAATAATAACAAATGAATTGCATAAGTCAATATAATCTGGATACAGAAGGGTTTAAATCAATCATATAATTGTTTATTAACAGTTTTCATTTTTGTTATCAGTAATTAACTTCAATTATTCTTCAATAGATGGCGACAACACCCAAATATATTTATTTAAACAAAAAATAACATTAATATTTTTCAATGGTTTATTTACTGTATACCTAATAAAAAATGGCAGCCATCTTCTAAAAATAAATAAGTAAGGCAAGGTAAGAATTTACGTTTTGATTTGAAAGATTCTTAAAATTAAGGCTCTTACAGGTTATGGAATGAAGAAAAATTAATAATTGTTTTGTTTCAAACAAAAATTTACGTCGGTAAATAAAAAGTATTGAACTAAAAAGTGTAAACGGAATTACTGCGTAGCCACCTGCTGTTTAAAATAGAAGCTACGGATGTTTTGAAACTTTAAATTAAAAGATATATTTATTTAATTTCATATATTAAAATAAGCTAGTGTAATTGTATATATTTTAACAATTATTTGGATTTTAAGTCTTTCTCACGCCGAAATGTATATAGCGTGTTGCCGAAAATAGTAGATTCCTTAAAGGTACGCATAGAATGTACCATTAACAACAAAAAATTCTTAAAACAAATTTTTTTAATCAATTGTTTTTTTTTAAATCAAAGAAAAAAGCTTTAATGAAAATTACATTTAGCAATCCGGAGCGTTGTTTTCGACTTTACGAGCTTTTCTATAGATAATAACAAATATAATATATAGATATAATAATTAATGATGTTCTATTTTTGAAAAAGGCTGATTTAAAAAATTATGAGTTTTTTGTTGTCAGTGGTACATTCTACCTTGAAGGAACGCGTTATTTTCGGGGACACCTTGTATAGGTATTATAATCAATATTTTCTATTTTTCTGGATTATCAACAAGTTTATAATTGCTGAAGAAGAAATCTTAGAGATGCACTCACGTGTTGTTATCTATTTCCGTTATTAGATTTTCTAAAAAACGGCAATTTTAGGATTAATAACGAAATCTGATAATTATTACTTTTTCCGTAAACTAATAGGTGGCATCATGCGCATGCAACTACAATATATCTTCTTGTACAAAAATCAATAGGGGAATAAAAGAGTCTTATAGTCAACAAAAATGTTAATACCAGTGGTAGGCCTAAACAAATTTTGATAGATTGGGGGCGTGTTGCAAAAGCTGCATAACTGACTTGTAATGCACACGAACTGTTTTTTTTTCTTTTTATTGATAATATCAATACAACTAGCTACTTGATAAAAGAAAAAATGATTAATAGTCATTATGTCTAAATTATTTTTTATCTCGATATTATCTAGATAGCAACAATTTAAATATAATTGTAGTTATAGGTATTGTGAATACAAGTGAATACTTCTAGTATCGGCTATAGCGTGGCATAAAAAATCCCGGGCCCCCTGTGGTTAGTATGCATTAGTAAAGCTAAAGCGTTTCTGTTTGACAACGCACTTACCTTGAGGTTGCCCTTGGTGGTGAACGCTTTCTGGCAAACGGTACATCTAAAGGGCTTATCCCCAGTGTGGGTCCTCATGTGGATCTGAAGAGCAGAACTGGACGAGAAGTTCTTATTGCATACGTGGCACAAATGCTTACTTGATTGTAAGACTGCAAAACACACACACACCGACACGCATTAGCCCACAACCTTAGCTCAGTTAGTGCAAGCGATGACAGTGTTAAATATGTATCGCCTCGCTTTATATACACATATTTTGTTAAAGAAACAACAGATTTAATCGACTTTGAAATTTTTATTTATACACCAAACACTACCAATTTTATTTATATTCCAGGAGGCTATTCTATGGTTTTGTCATGTTGCTTTCTTGAATGCTAATTGGTACTAAAATATTGTTTTACTATCATTGCACTGTTATAGTTCCTTCTGGCCACTGACATATCATTAATAATGTAGCCGAGCAATTTAGTTAAAAACATTAAAACGCCAAATGTCAAAATAGACAAACGTCAAAAAATATGAGTATCTATTATATCTTCCTTATTTAAATAAAAATGAAAATTAAATGATTAATCTGTTATTCCTTTTAAATTGAACATTTATTTTTGGTGGTAAATCAAATTTTAACGAAATATATGGTCAATATAAAATGTATTAGGTAATTGTACTTGTTGTTTAGCAATATAAAGACTTCGATTTTTTAATATATTCCAATAATTTCTATTTCCATGTAGTATATGAGTAAGTAGAAAGATAAATTGAATTGAAATAGTTCGAAAAAGTTAAAATAAATTACACACAAATATGTTTTCGCTTAAGTAACTTTAGACATTACCCCTATTGATAAAAGTATAATTAAAAAATAAATTTATATAAATTTAATAGAGCATCTGCCTGTTTTCCCGTCAACTTTCATTATTCGATAATTAATTGAATTTGGCACAGACGTTGACATAAATACTTTAAATTTGCAATCATTTATTTCTTCGAGTATTATTTTATTTAAATTTATAAAATCAACAATTTCTATAGAGTTTGCAAAAGAGTGACTTATTAGCAGACATTGGTTTGTTTTTATCTTATATTTCTTGAATGTCTGAGTTAAATTAATATTCTATATTAATTTTCCCATTTAAATTCTTATTAAATAATCAATTTCACCTTATTAATAAAATGACTTTTTCATGTTAATTATTAAACATGATGAATATATTTATAATTTAAAAAATTAAGTTGCAATGAATTGCTAATTATTGACAAAAACAGATGTTTCAGAAATAAGCAATAACATTAATTATTACTATTTGTACATATATTTCGCATCAATTTTTTTTTAAGTAAATATGTCAAATTTTTCCTTTTAAAGTTTCAATTTAATATTATTTTATTTCTTCAATATTTTACTATTACAAATATACTCACTAGGAGGGCGTTTTGGTAAGGGAAGTTCAGTCTCAATAGGTTCTCTTTTGATTTGTTGCGACTCCACTTCGTGCTTCTCAGGCTGCAGCGGAGCCTGCGGAGGTTGGAGATTCTGCGGCGGAGGAGGAGGAGGAATCAAAGGTAGCGGGTGTTGTAGGTCGCGTTCGCAGTCGGTAGAAGGCAACTCCACCTTTGGTAGACTCGGAGGTAAAGGGGTAGACTCGTCTCCACTCAAATTTGGCGGCTTATTCTCGAACATGTGCTGCGGCATGTCTCTGATCTTGTGTGTGAGCATGTGCTGCTTCATGTTACCCTGTAACAAAAAGAGCTTTATAAATTTTGCAAATCGACTAGTTGGCGGGTCTTACCGCCTTCTTTGTCCTCGATGAGGCGTATCCAGGCGTCATCGGTAAGCAAAAAACTGAAGGAATGGAGCTGAAGAGGGCTGATTTTTGATTTTGCGCCCTCCAGTGATCTACTTCATCCTGGATACGCCTCTGCGTACAAAGACAACCATCCTGAAACACAAAGTAGTCAACAACAAAATACAGGATGAACGGTCTTCCCTCATTAGACAATGTGGTAAAAGAAACATGCTGGATAGAAACAACAAGCATACCAAACTCTCAAAAAAGCAGATGCAGACAACTACCAATAGCATTTCGATTGTTAAGTCCAATATTTGGTATTAAAAACATCAAAAGACAACCTGGCCTTGTAAGTTTTGAATTATGGTCCCTGAGTACGGTCTAATGAGTGAAGACATCTAAGATCTAAAAATGCACTACTGCACCCATTTTAAATAAGCAACAGCTCTTTAGACCAACAGCTAATAAATGATATTTTGATTCTTCCTTAAATTAATAAGTAATTGAAACCATTTTTATTTGGTCATTTATTTTGCTTTACATTTCTCGGAGTCTTCGAAATGTATGAGGAATTTTCGGCATTTTGTTCCACAATTAAAGTCAAAGAAGAATAATGATTGTCGACAAAATCATCTTTAACATATAAAAAGAATCTCAATCAAAAATAGACCACTTAGACATGCGACATAACTTGTGTCTGGCCGAAAGCCAACAGTTAATTCGAGATGTCTCCACTTCTATTGTATGATTAAAAATAGATGGAACACTTCGACAATTCAATTTAAAAGATAATTGAAGTATATGGGATATATTTCAGCAGGAAAACATCAATTTCGGGTCTATATCATATCAAAAGCAACTGAAAGGTTAGATTGGGCACTAAGTCTGACCTCCATCTGAATTAATTCCCTGTCCAATAAATTAGTAACATTCCGGAACAGGATATTTTTTACGAAATAAAAAGCCCTGTTCCATTGCGAACACTCTATATTAATTAATTATATAAATACCTTTGTAGAAAATCCTCTTTCACATACAGAACACTTAAAGGGTCGTTCTTTGGTATGACTTCGATAATGTATTTCTAGTGCAGAATTACAAGCAAAGGTCTTGAAGCATAAGTTGCATGTAGTATTCCCACGACCTGAAACATAAACAAAATTATTTATAAACATTTTTTAATTTTCGCACACTGGCTTAATCTGGCTTCATTTTCAAAATGTTTGAGCCTAAATACAATCTCAAAAAGCATTTTTCTGATTAAATTAAGATTAACTTAATTTGTATACTTTCTTGAGACATATATTTTCCTTTTTGTCAATCCCGTGTATGTAAATAAAAATCAAAATATTTTCTTTATGAGCACGAACCTCATTTAATGTCTATTTCAGATTCTTGGATTTGAGATTGTATTTTTGGAGCTTAAAAGCCTTTAAATTGTTTCATTTTTTCAGTAATCATCTGATCTTTTTTTTATTTTTAGGTCATATTTAACGTGAAACGTCAGCCTGTTTTTAAATATTTTTCCTGCATCTATAAATAAACCGCAAATGGTTAATGTATTAATTTTTATCGCCGCATCATTTCAAACAAACATTAGTTAGTCATTCTTATAGCATCGTTTTAACAAGTCCGGATAAATTATTAAGAAGAGTGTAAATGACCTTTGTCTCATAAATTTAACTTTGAAAGTAATTTTAAATAAATATATATATATATATATATATATATATTTAATTAATATACAAGTTTTTCATCTTGCATATTTTTTATCATATTCGGTGTCCCATTATAGTTTCGAAATTTAGTAGTTTATAACTATTTAAGGAGTTAAGATAAAGACAAAATTAATCCCAAATATATCAAAATGGTGTGCACTCATTGATTATCGATCCCCTGGTATACCTTTAGAAGATTTGAAATATGATATTTCCAGTTTTCAAATGTGAATAGTATTAATTCAAACTCACCCAAAGTTCCAATAGGTCCAACCGCTAACCTCAGGGGGCTAAAAGATGTCGATGTTAGAACCGACGAAGTGAGGGACGATAGAGCTGATGACATTAACGGAGATTGACCGCCCGAAGGTAGAAGTCCAAATGAAGGAAAAATCGATGGCGTGTTACTTGGAGTCGAAGGCCCAGGACTTGTTAAGGAAGGCTGACTTCTTGGTGTTAAATCAAGTGCTCCCATCGAATTGTCGGAAGGAGCAGGACTACTCGCTTGCTGCGACGAAGGAGGTCGAGGAATCTATAATAAAATGAACAAAATATTGATTATTTATTGTTATTTAGACGTTTCAATAGATTTAAATATTATTTATATTATTTGAATTACCTGGACGGGAGTATGGTTGGGTGATGATCGTAATTCGGCGCTACCAGGGCTAGTAACTCCAGATTGACTAGGAGATTTGTCACCATTCTGCATCGGAGGGGGTGTGGAGGCTGCGGTACGATTAGAACACAAATCTTCCGCTGAACAACTGAGACCGCTTCCAGAAAATTGTGACGCAATATTATTAATTGGGATTCCATGATTTTGAACGTCGGAAGGCGACGAGGAAAATGGCGGCATGTGTTGATTATCTATTGAACTCATCCCGTCGTCATCATCTTCATCGTCGTCGTCCATACTACCGTGTTCTGATTTGATATCTCTATCGCATCTCATGTTGAGAGGAATCCCAGAGTGACCGAGAGGCGAGAGACCTGGTGCATGAAAACCTTGACTAAGGAATGGATGAATGGAATTCGGTAGATTGGGAAACCCACCGGGTGAAGGAAAGTCTTTGATTTCGGCTGCTTGTATTTGCTCCGGAGTGAGATCGGTTGGTTCACCTGTGTGCAGGCGGATATGTTGTTGAAGCACTAAGGCATTAGTGAACTTTTTATGACAGACAGGGCACTGATGGAGGACTCTCATCGGAGGCTTCGCGCGGTGAACTCCCATATGGGTTTTTAGGTTTCCCTTGGTAGTAAAAGCTCGGCCACATATTTTGCATCTAAATGGTCGTTCACCTGTGTGCGTCCTATAGTGCATTTGTAAAGCACTTTTGCATGATAGTACTCTATGACAAATCACACATTGATTTGGATCCGATAATTTATGTTCTATATTATCGACTAATTGTTGGAGTTTACTCGTTTCAGAAGTTTTCGTAACTTCGATTAAACTTTCCCAAGAATTATCGTTACTTCCCGGTCTAGGCAACAAATTAGTGTAAAATGACGGATCCTTCGTAATATCTGCCAGAGGATTACTTGGAAATGGACCTAAACTTCCGGACGAAGTACTACTTGGAGGGGAGCTAGTGTGACAAAAAGAAGAAAAATTTGCTGGTAATCTTTGGCCTATGGTTGATATGCTTAAAGGACCTATGATTGAATTATTTGTAGACAAATTTTCGGGTTCATTTTGAATATTCTCATTTGGTTCACCTCCGATACTTCTTTGCTCTAACATGTCTTCATTGGAATACTTAGTACTATTACTGCATTCATCATACGGTAGTGGTACAGAATACCTTTCTTGTTCATTTTCATTTTCATTATCCATAAAATTTGTCTCTTGTTTCGGTGTTATTTGCGGTATACTGACTAATGGTTTAACATCCTCCACGTTTTGTGGTTCTCTTTTATCTTCTGTTTCCGAAGGGTTTACTTTATCCTCGGTAGGTGATGGAGACCTTTGTGGTTTACTTAAATCTGCAGGAATTTCTTGTTCATCCCGTTTTAAAAATAAAGGATGCGGTGGAAACAAACGAGGAGGATGATCTAAAAGCCTGTGAGGTGAAGTTTGTATTCTATTACCAAGAAGGTCCGGGGGAGGCGGACCTTGAGGCCTAAATAAGGGTAACGATACAGGAGGAAAATGCGGTCCTGCAGGAAAACCTAAATGTGGAGGATGTGAAGGTCCACCGGGAGATAACGACGACTGTTGACCTAATTGCGCCAGCAACGGAGGATGATATTTATCTAGATGTTCTGGTACTGGATTTGGATTCATTTTGATATGAGGAAACTTTTGACTGTGTCTTTGGAAATGTACTTTTAAATTACCTTTAGTTGTAAATCGACTGCCACAAACGTTACATTTGTAGGGACGTTCACCTGTATGACTACGGATATGTATCTGAAGGGCCGAATCCGAACCAAAAACTTTACCACAGTATCTGCAACGATGTTTAAAAAATGGTTCGTTCCTTCCTTTTGAATCATATGGAGACATTGAACCTTTACTTCTTCTAAAAGCTAGTTCGTCCGCCAAATTAGTAGCTAATAAACCTTGACTGGCACTATCTAATACTTCCTGAGCTCTCCTTTGCAGCATTTCTAAATTATTTGTTTCTTCCGATGGTTGGTCATCGTGTGTAATTATTGTAGAAGCTAACGATGAAGAAATAGAACAGTGGATTTGCATGGGCATGGTTGATGGGACAGTTACTTTAGGTGTAGGAGGTTCAGTTGCGGGCGATGGTTGCACAGGAGGTATGATTGGAGGAGGAAGGGATGCTGGAGTTGGTTCATGAGAAATAGGTAGTACTTGAGGTGTTGGTGGAGATTCTGTAGGAATATTTTCTGTTTCATTTTCTGATGGTACTGGAGACGTCGCTGAAGCGTCTTCCTCCTCTCTGGTTCGATCGATCGACAATTGCTGTTGAAGTTGATTAATAAGCTGAAGTTGTAGTACTTGTTGATGTTGTAATGATAATAAAGTGGATTGCAACACAGCGAATTCTTGTAAAGCCGCATCGTTATCAGCATTATTCGCTAAAGCGGTAGCAGCAAATTGTGCTACAGCTACTTTGGTATTTTGTAATGCTTCTAAAGTCACATGACCGGGAGCTGCTGGTATAGGAAACGGAAAATCCAATCTTTGACTGTTCGTATCCGTAGAATTTTCTTCAATACTATTGTTATTCGCAGCGTCTTGTCGATGTCGCATGCTTTCAATTTTTTTGCCGCCCGTTTCTTCGTCTTCGTCATCATCATCTTCGGATACCACCATATCTTCGGGATCGGAATGTGCGGGATCGTCGTGTTTAATCGCCTTTTTATCGCACTCTTCTTTATGCGTGACGTATTCCTGAACTTCCGTAAACTGTTCCTGGCAGCGTTGGCACATCAGAACCTCGGGCGGAAGGTCTTGGGACGCACTTGTAGCACTAAGACACGGTCCATCTGCGAACAAAAACCTATTGTAAGTTAACTGTGAGTAAAACCGGAGGAGCAAGCACGTCTGCTCCGTAGAGTACATCGCGGCATAATACTGGCGGGAGGGATCTCGATTAGTATAGGTCGAGATATTATTAAATGAGATATGAAAGCGGAGGGGAGCGATATCAGGGGCATAAGAGCAAGCGCGAGAGATGATTAACTGCCTTCGGAGAACCAGCCAGGGCCTCGGTTATGACAGCTGGGCGGTGTCGTGTGTTCATAAATAAAACACACTTGTTGCACACTTATAATCTCCGCCTTTTAGATACGCCCAGGTTCCATATCCATAACGCATAAAGAAATCCTCGACTAAAGGTTTGCTTTACTCCTTTGTTGACTTTCCGAAGGTAACTTTATTGCGAGTGAGCACATTCTACTTTTACCAGCAGACACTGGCGCACGGTTATTTCAGATCAGTTTATTGTATACACAACTAAATTTAGTATGTGGAATCATCCAGTATTTCTATACTAAATGTATTTGCAAAAAATATATTTGCTAATAAAATACATATTCCTACAAAAAATAGTGTTAAAAAAAGATATTACAATTATTTTTGTATTTTCGTTTAGTTGTTCCTTACAAGTAATTAAAGCAAAGTATTTTGTTGTTTTAAAGAATATCATGCCTTACGTTGGATTGTCTGATGTGCAGAGAGGTAGAAAAAACTGCCTTTGTGTAAGAGTGAAACCGTAGGCGTTTTTCAAAGAATAGTTGTAGAACTCATTTATTTCGCCTTAGAATAATGGAAAAACATCCCTCAGGAAGAGATTGACAATTTAATTAGAAACATGTTTAGATGCATTGAGGCTTGTATAAGAGAAAAATGTACAAATACGGACTACTAATTAAATTAAATAACTCTTTCTCTAATTTCTTTCATTTGAATGTTGTTGACAACAATATTTAAAATATACCTAATTTTAATTTCATTTATTAAATTTTATAGATAGATATAGTAGTTTTAATTTCCAAATAATATACCCAACATAATTTGATTCCAAATAAATTTGGTTTTGTGTATATTTTTAAAGTATACAAGGAAATAATGGCTATTCATTGGCTAATACTTTTTATAACGGTTAATTAATGGCAAAATATACATCTATACAGCATTTTAAAAATATCTTCTCATCAAAATAATTAACAAGAAACAATTATATTTTAGCAATGCATGGGTATTTCAACCATCATAACTGTAAGTGTTTTGCATGCAAAAATTTACAATAATATTATTATAGAATTGTTACTTATTAAAATTTGTTTCATCTGTATTCCAGTTTAAACTAGTTATTCAACTTTAAAAATCAATACCTACAAAATAACAAAATTTGTAACCAATTTAGACAGAAAGAAGTGGAGAAGGTTTATTTTTTTGTGGCCAAGGTCCCAGAATATAATTTCCCTTAATTGGTACTATACAAACAAAAAAAGGCTGCTGTCCCCATATCGATGGCGAAAAGTTTAATAGAAATTTATAAAAAACGCGGCATCTCAAAGTACTGCCTAAACAACATACAATTATTACGATTTTTGTACCAATAGCGTACGAGTATACATGAATATAGTTTTAGTACTGCAAATTTATAAGACTTACAGCGCATTTAAGAGGCTACGAAGAGTATTTCAAAAATGGTTTGATTTTAGTTACGTTTGTACAAGACTACAAAAAATTAAGAAAGAACAACGCAAAATAAAAGACTTGTTCTTATTAGGCCTAAAGGATGGTACAATACTGGAAGATAAAAAAATAAAGGATAGTGAATTTAGTTAAGGTTGAGAATATGGTAATCAAGGCGAATGATGAAAAAATCTCAATAAAAATATACAAACGTATAAAAAAAAGTGTTGGATAAAATCAATACGAAAATCAGCAAAAAAAAAAGACAAAAAGCCATAGCAAAACATAATATTGTACAGATATATAAAGATAAACTAGCATGAGTACAGTAATTTAAATGCTTGGAATTTTAAAGATGGAAATTTGGAGGAGGAACTAATAGAAAAAGTGACACCAGCAAGAAAAATATTTAAGGGTAAAAAAGATAAGCTTCTAGGAAAGGAGAAAATAACATCTATATCAGTATACGGAGACGAAATTAAATATCGGCGACACAAGGACATTCCTAAGAGGAGTGGAGAATGAAATAAAAAGAAATATAATGAGTAATCTGGTATTAAAATCCGTAGTGAAAGTCAATTCCAACCAGATGGTAATAGACTCATGAAAAAGGAATAAGATAATAGGATAGTTCCCAAAGCTAAAGTAGGTAAAAAAATAAAGCATAGCCCCACATTGGTTAATAACAAAGAGAGGAGAATATACAATAGGTTCTAAAGGAAAGGGCGTAAGGGTGAGAAATGCATAAAAAGTGTAAATTTTAACGACTAGATATATATGTTTAGAAGATTTGCAAGGGTTTAAAAAATGATTTTAGGATTACTCCACCCTTTGCCCTTCCTCCTTCGGCGTTTATGGTTCGGGGTTGATGTAAGTTTTGATTGCGATACGCCCTTGATCAAACACATTGACGTTAGTGCTCTGGCTACGTTGTAGACTTTTTATCGATCACTGCCACGGCTTATTACTTATTGAATACTCGGTATTACTAACCGGTTGAAATTGATACGCTCTTTATGTCTGATTACAAAACTATCATGTTAAATTAATTGCCATCGATCGGAACCATACTTGACTTAAATTCATTATTTATTCAAATAGAGGGTGATTGATATTTTTTTATGTTTGTTTCCTTTTATAAATACCGAAACTAGTTTATTTATGACCAAAGATATATAAACGTTATTATTACAGATTAAATAAGTTTTCTATGTCAAAAGTAGAATTTTCCTATATTTTTAGTATTGATTTGTAATTATTTTATACTTTTTTATAAAGGAATTCTCTATATTGGTATTTAAGAGACAAATAAAACGACATGCTAAAATTAAAACATTCTGAGTATATTCAGGTTTAGAAAGTACAAAAAAGGACATAGACGATTAAAAAGTATATAAAAGGCCATAGGCGAAATTTTAAGGAGCGGGCAGGGATGTGTCTCCTCTCAACCAAACTAGAGGTACTACCACGACTGCCAGTAAGTTACTATCGAATTTACTGGAACGATGTACTCACCTCAATATATTTCTACTTCAAGATATTAATAATACGTTCTTTTTCTTTCATAACATTTGTGATCTTCAGGTATTGTCCATAAACTCTCTGCTCACGTTTATTTTTATACGAATATTCGTATATATACTTCATATATATCGAATATAGAATAATTTACTACGAGGTAAAGTGCGTGGAAAAAATTTAGAAAAGATAGAAATGAGCTTGCGAAGCAAAGAGGCTAAACATAGAGAAATGTGTATAAGAGCAGAAGATGAATCAGGAGATGGAAGTGAAGAAAGGTCGAGAATCTAAGTAAGGAAAGATTCGAAAGAAAAACATGTACTGATAGAAAAAGAGGATATTAAAGACCAGAAAGATCCATATGGTTTAAGTAAATTTAGATTTAATCATTTAACAACAACTACTACTACTATAAAAACTAATGACGAAAATAAATTAGAGAAGATTGATGTAAAACTGTGGAGCGATGAATTAGCTGAGACTATGGACATAAAAAAGAGTGAAGGTGAGTGGAAAAAGCCAGCCACAAGCAAAAAATACAAGAAGCAAAAACCTATGACACGTTCCAATTAGAAACCAAGAATAAATTCGACACTTTAGATGAATTTAAGGACAAGGCAGATGACCTAGCGAACAAAGAAAGAGGAACGGAAAATAAAAACACAACCAGTAGTGTTGGACGGTACGTTAAAGGATCATAAAGACTTTATCAGACAGGTGAGAGATGTGATACAATCTGATAAATTTACTATTCAATTCAATAGAGGTAATGTTAAAATATTTGCCGAAACAAAGGGATTAAGAGAAAATGTAATTAATTTTTTTAAAACTAAAAACTTTATACATACACTTACACATTAGACAAATAAAAAAGAACAGTTTTAAAAGCAATTCCAAATTTAGACGTAGAATACACTAAACAGCAAAATGAAAGTAAAACCAAAATTAGAATTGCAAATATTATACCAATGCAGGGCAAAGATCCCAATTCACAAAATTATAGTTACTTAGTCCAAGTATATAAAGACGATGATATAAAAGAAATATACAAAATTAATGTGTTGGAATATTCAAAAATTAAATGGGAACCTTACATAAGAAAAAATAAAGTAACGCAATGTTACAATTGCCAGCGATTTGGGCATTCACAGAGCAACTGTAATATGGAACCCCATTGTGTGAAGTGTGGAGAAGACCACCCCCTGAGAGAATGCAAGCTAATAAAAATATTCAGAAATAAAGCTAAATGCTTTAACTGTCAAGGTGATCACACAGCAAACTTTAAATTGTGTCCCATCTACACAAAGTATTTAGAAAAATCGAAGAATTAAAAAATAAGAATAATAGACAAGGAAGAATAGAAAATTATGACCAGAGGAAATTTACAAGTAATACTATTAGACATGGAATATCATACAGCCAAATTTGCAAGCCAATACTAATGTTAACTTACAAAATCATACGATTAACCAGAAATTAGAAAACAAAATGAAAGAAGTCCAGGAAATAACGAACGAAATTAATCAGATAGTAAATTTAGATAAAATGATTAAATTAATGAAACAAATGAGAGATAAAATATGATGAAATTTACAACCAAAACTAAAATCTAAATTAAAAGTAATGATCATTAGATCAAAAAACTAAGAAGACATACCTGACTTAAGCCGAAAGAAAAGCGGATAAAGAAATAAAATATTCACGAAATTAATAAACAATAAATAAAATTAAGAAATAATATATAGTGGATGCCGGAACATAGAATAAGATTTAATTATAAATGAGTTAAATTGCTTGAGAAAGTAAATTATAAAGAGACAGAATATTATTATTATTATTAATGGTATAAAGTTTTTCTTAATTTATTCATAAATTGAAAAAAGACTAGTTTTAATTTAAAAGGACATAAATTCCTGTCTGTCTGAGAAAATACTTTTTATTTTATTTTGAGCCGTCTATCATTTGAAGAAAAAACACAATAGACATTGATGATTTTCTTTTAAATATTTTCATCAATGATTTTATTTATCACTTAAACACGCAATATTTCCCTTTTTTAAATAACCTTTTATCTATTATGGTTTAAGAGAATCCAGTTTTATTAGCAGTTAAAAAATTCACCGTGTATTGCCGCTTTAATTTATTGCACCTTTGACTTGTAAAACAATAATTTAGGAATGAAAATAACTACGATGCAAATCTGAAATTATTTATAACAGATGTATGTATAAATTCTCCAAAGGAAGTAGTCAGTAGCGGAGTTTCACATAATAGGAGCGCTATAAATACGATAAAGTTCGTGTAAAATATTAATTACTAATATATAGAATATATTTAACTGGTACTAAAACTTAATGACACTCTTATTTGTAGCTTTCCAAATAGAAAGAAATAAAGAAGCATCAAATATTTTGTTATATGAATATTTACTAGTATTAAAGTTGAAAGAATCTTCTAAAACTAATTTCATTTTTCAGCTATCACTTTTTGATTTTCCGTTAAAATCATAAAAGATGAACTGTGACAGTTCAAATCGCTCGCAATCTGATGGTTGAAATAGAAAGTATTTTTTGTTACTTAATGGATAAATTTGATATTTGTAGATGCAAAATATCTTATTTTTGAAATAAGATTTAAAAAGAAATTTTACTTTTTTCTATATTTTAGTAAATTGTAGATAACTGACCTTGTGAGATTCAGTTGTCATCCATGATGGTCAGTTAGACTATTTTTAAAATATTAATCTAATGTCAATCTGTGGTCACCATATTGGAAATTTTGTTTGATTTATGCGGCTGAAAACCAGGATTCAATAATTTAGGTTTCAGCCATTTGATAAATTCATAGATTTTCTGGGTTTTGAAGTATAATTTAGTTAATAAAGTTAAGGATATATAAAGAATCACAGAATAAGACCCTTTTCGCCGAAAAAGAAGTCCACTAGAAACCAGGAAAACTCGCATAATTATTACCGGTAATAAGAAGCAATAAGTAGAAAACACGGTTGCGCTATTAGGAGTTTAATTTTTGCATAAAAATTGGAAAGGATAAAAGTAAGGAAGGATCCAAATTACTTACAATGCTACCTCGGTCACGCCAATGAAACCCCCGAACACTGTTTACAGTAAACTTTTACTTCTATTGTAAATACGTAGATATAATTAAATTTAGAATCACACTACACACATCATCTGGTCATTATTTCAATATACTGAATGGTGCAACGAGCCGTTCAATTCTATTTATTTTTGTAAACCAATTGTCTGAACTACAAATGGCTGTAGACACATGAACTTGAGTTAATTAGTACGAACACAATCAACAAAAGCGCAAGATGCTGCTAAAAATACTTCTTAAAGGTTAGTTAATTTAAAGTCAGTAGATAGGCCTATAGAAATTATGCATAACTTTTAATGTATTCAATTAATAGAGTCATTGTAAAAAATGAAAATCCTATTACATTCACATCATTAACGAATAATAGCTATTAATAGCATTAGTAATTCATCAAATAAAGCATATGTATTATATATATATATATATAACGAAATTGCAGCTAAATCCCCAATATTTTAGAAAGCTAGTCAGCCGAGACTTCTTTGGTTTTTTCTTTCCTTTTTATATATATATATAGAATCAGTTTTAATTTCGGTTTATCGAAAGAACAAACTCATCCAGATATAAAAGAAAGGGAATAAAAATAAGTTGTTCTTTTAGACTAGCACAATAAAACGAGTGTGGCCTACCTCACAAACTATCCAGTTTATTTTAATTAGAGGACGTTTTTCTAATTTATTTACCTAAATCTCCGATAAATCTTCGACGATGAGCTCTACAAGGACAAAATAATTTACAGCAGACGACTAATTAATAACAGAATGAAAAAGAATTTATTAAAAAATCTTGGATTAACAGAACATTATAAAGGGTAACTGTTAATATATTTTGGTGTTTATTTTTCACTATAAATATTGTTATGAGGTGTTGGACATTATATATTCAACAAGAAAATGTTCATAAATGAATACGTAATTTTATTACTGAAATATAGTGAAATATCCCTGGTAATGGTGGATTCTACTAGATTTGTTAAAATTCATTTATAGACAATGTTTAATAAGTGAAAAAAGATTTAAAATACATTGCACAAAACTTTATTAGGTATGTAAATTAAAATCAAAATAATTATTGAGTAAGTAAATTAAAATAAAACGAACCAAAGGTAAATGAAAGCAAAATTTAACTTTTTTTTTATGTAACAATTAAATCAATTGTTTCAATTAATCAAAGTAGTTATTAATTTTATCGATTATCAACTTATTATAGTGTAATAAGTATTTCTTATTAAATACTAAATGTAATCTTAATTTAATAGTAAAAACAGTTGTCATTTAAATTGTTTCTTTTCTGGATTTATTAATGTTAAACATATTTAATAAATAAATTGAAGACATCAAATAGTTGTGACCGAAAAATATTCACAACTAAGTATTTTATGATAAGACAAAATTGTACGAAATCATAAATATTAATTAAATGTTACCAAAAGTTGATATAACCAATGATATCCAGGAGTGTTCGTCTTCTTCAATATCGGTTTTTCTGACTCGAAATCGTTGGTTTCAGATAAAATTCATGTCTTTGTTTAAGGAAATCAATAAAAATATAAACTCTCCAAGGAGTTTAAGGAAAAAGTTAATAATCCTTTTGAAATTTCTTGTAATCGAATAAATTTCTTTTATTTTTCTAATTGTCCTCATCGATTAACATAGTTTTAATATCACTCACTTATTACAATGTCATTCTTTTAAAATACGGAAAAAAATTATTTATGGCAGCACTATTGACTTAGTATTCTTTAAAAAACATTTTCCATTACTCATTTGTGTAATTTTCGCTATCCCTGTGTTCGGTAAATGTTCAAAAGATTATAATTTTTGCATTTCCAGTTATCCCGATATTTTTGTAATGTATTTTTCTTGTTTAATAATAACACTATGGGAAACTTTTCCTTTTCTATGCTATCATTACCCTTGTTATGTCTAGGATTTAGTCTTCTCAATATGCAGTGTTATAAAAAATATTTTTAATCGGCTGTATTTATGAAGAAACCCAGACATCTTATTTCATTAGAATCCGTAAAAAACGTGATTTAGAGACTAAAACGGCCCCTCTTGAAATTGTACATTCACAGAAAACAAGTAAAAGTTTAGCTATTTATAGATAAACTAAGAAACAGTATGTATAGAAGTCAAGGTAATTTACACAGAGCGTTTAAATGCATTCATTTTTACCAGAAATGGGATCATATATATGTGTTTATCGAGAGGGGTTGTTTGACAGACAAATGGTCTAGAACTGGAAGCACGAGCCGAAAGATCTGCTTCCGTTTCCATAAAGCTGAAAACAGCCTGTTGTCACATGTGACTTTATGATGCCTTACAGTGGCGGTACATCCAAAATGCTTTTACCCTTTGAAATTATTTCTACTCCTTTAAAATATTTATGATATATGTATATGGAATAAATATAAATTTTAAGTTATATTATAATGAAGTTGTAGAAACAACAATTAGCAGATAAGTTAGTAGGTCTTAAATATTTAAGGGTGATTAATTTCTTCGTAACGTTTCTAAAAATAATACAATGTTCATAAAATGTGTTTCTAGTTTATATTAAAAACAAAATTCTTTCGCCGTGAAATACATGAATTGTTTTGCTTTCAAGTTTCAGTAAAATCCTTGAGTGCCGCTCCTGGTCTAACTTTTTCTGCCTAATATTTAAAATACGCTTCCGCACTTAAACAACCCCGGTATTATTGAAAGGGGAGTACGAGCTTTTTAGGTGTTATTTCACCCTATTTACAGCACGCGACAGAAAATTAGTATTTTTTTGTTTATTAAATATATCCGAGGGAATGCGTTCGAATGATGAGACACAGAAGATGCTAAATTTATTAAAAAAATATTAAACGGCAGGAAGTTACGACGCGGTGCATCAGAGGCTTCAATATCACGTTACTTATTATTGTATTGAAGCCCTAATGGTGGCGGTGCGTTTTTAATTTCATATACACAGACGGAAATCAATCGGCGGCTGAAATGTTACAGTCTAAGCAAATGTTTTAATTACGAATAAACATAAGTTAGCAGAAAATGCTTCCTTACACGGATCAAATTATTATTAATTATTCCTTGTCTTTTGCCAAATTATATAATTTTGAAAAATGGCAATGTCTTTACAACGTTCTCTACAACAAAAACTATTTCGAGACAGAAAAAAGAATATAAATACTTTTAAAACGATACGTCATTCGTTTTGATTTTTCAAATAACTAATCGGTACCTAATGGTATCCAAAAGTTAAATGGAAGCGACTGACATTTAATAAGTTAGTTTAGGTAGAATTTAAGTGAAGAGTACGTAATTTCTTCCACTGGAATTGCCATCAGGTTTACTATGGCATATTTCTAAAGTTAGACTATTTAAATCCGGAGCTATCGGCTGGATATTTAGCCTCCATATTTCCAGCGCAATGTGGACACAACAAATGTGCTCTGGACATTTGTCTTCGGAGCCACCACAGAGTTGATAGTCTGCATTTTAACTCAAATCTATTTCCCCGATGCTGATAATGTCCTAAGAGCAAAGCAATCAGAACCTAAAGATCGTATTTTCTCCATTTGAGGATTTGTAGAGTTTTGATATGCGGAGCAAGCAGGAAACTTCGCTCCAGTAAATGAGGGTTTTTCTTTTTGTCTAATTTGAGAGGATATCATTGGTCAAATTTTTAGCACTGCTGAAGAATACATCAAGCAATTTATTCTTATGAAATTTTTCTTTGCCCTTCGTCCTGATATCCATAAGATCATTATGTCATTACTATTTTATTTATTACAAAAATCTAAATAGATTTTAAAGAATCGGAGATATCTTTGTTTTAGTTGTTGGACATAATAGAGTAATAATTCTGAAAACTTGTAAGTGCTTGTAAATACTTGTCAAACGAGCATCCATCAACTGACAAATTTAAGAAAGAACCCCGTTCTCGGGTTTCATAAAAATTCTGGCATCACAACAAGATATGCCAACGGGCTAACGAAATTCCTTCATATATTTAGGCCATCACAATAGATGCAACGTTGACATTACAATGACATAAATATAGATGTTGTTTGTCTTGATATCGACCGGCATTATGAGCAGATTGTTTGTAGCCTTGCCTACGCGGTCAGGTGGGATATAAACATCTCGCATTACAACTGCGTTGCATTCAACTAACACAAAAGCAGCCCTGGGGACAATTTGTTGCGGCGAATCTCGAGAAAGGAAATACGAAGAACTCGTCTGTTATTAGTCCAAAATATAATTGTGGGTTACCTGCAGTGACGTAGGAACAAGGATTTTTTCTATTTACCCCTATATTCATTCTGTTCAGAAAATAACCAAATTTAAATTATCTTTCATACATTTTTCATCCTTAAATCAAATAAAATCTTAAGGCTAGTAAGCAAACCAAAGTCCGGAGAAAAAACCCATTTCCCAAAAACAACAAATCAGAGAAATAAAAGACAGCTGATTTATATTGTGCTACTGAGGTCTAGTAAGGCTAAGGTTTCTGGTACTAGGTAAAGGGGAGTCTAGTTGTAAAAGTAGCATAAAAAGTTTAGTAATTCTTATACCGTCTGAGAAACCTAAAATTTCAATAAAAGTTTACAAGCCAATAATAGCTGTCCTAAAAAGTAACTCTTTTTAAATACAAGGTATCTTTAAAAAAAATATACAATAGATATTTTGAAACTTAACACATGTTGAATTTCATTTCAGAAGAATTTATTATTGAAATGTAAAGTTGACGCTTCAAATGACAGCAAAGATTAGTTTACCACTGTAATTTTTATATAGGAATAATTGGCATAGTGTGGTAATGGTTAAACGAGAGGTTAGAAAATTTCGTGGTCTTCCCTTCTATAAAAACTTTACGTTCAGTATTGTAACTTTGTAATAAATTTTCCAGCCACACGGATATTATTTGGATTTCTAAAGAGCTGAAAATTCGTTAATATTCTGAGAAAAGCTATAAATTTTGTCTTAGTCATAAATAAAAGTCAGTATCGTCATGGATTAATGACAACTTGTGAACGGGTAAGCAAAATTGAAAATAGTTTTTGTTTAAACTTTTAGAAAGATCTAAGTTACGCTATTGCCTTTAGTGTTTCTTGTCTAGTAAGTTTTACTTGCCAGCCTTTTCTAAATTAGTCAATTTGTAGTATTTATTTTTCGTCCGAATAATTGCTTTAGAAAAAGTTCTGTTTAGTAACATTTGTTGATTGTCCTATCACCGATAAGTGTACCTACATACTGAACGTTTTCCAGCACCAGAGCTACAGTCCTGAGCAAATAAATCTGGTATGTGCTAATTTTCTTTATTAATACAGTACAACTATCGACTGATTAATCGAACATATTGAAAATTCTTTAATAAATCTATCCCAAGAACTTGATGCTTTCCCGCCGATATAATACAATATAATATTATACATATGTGGTTTCATACATACAATCCACTTATATTACATAGTTAAAAAGCTATGGATAAGATTTATAAAACTGTTTCTTATTTAATGAGGATTTTCTAGTTCTCAGTATTTTGTTTAGGTACGTTACTGTCTTCTTAGGAGGACATCGCAAAAAATAATCACGTAATAATGGGTACGAGTTTGTCTATATCGCTGATGCTGAAGATGTTGTAGATATTAGATAAGCTTAAGAGAGGATTATCGCAAGTATTGTAAAATATTGTAACAGAACAGGTAGGTTTTCTTTCATCGTTGCGACGTTTTGTATCCTGAGCTGCTCAACAAATAGTGAGAGGTTTAAATCCTTGTGAATTGTCGAAAACTTGGTTATGACACAAAAGTTTTTAAAGTATGGTTTAGTTAACTTCAATCCATCGGCTTTCGTTAAAAATTGCTTTTTCTAATATAGGTATAAATGATTCAAAAATGTACTTAATAGTTCGAATGATTTATATTATTAATTAATGACTGTACAATAATCTATTTTAATTTATTTCATGTGAAAATAATAGTTTACGCTCCCTTTGCCCATTATAAATTTTTCTATTTTGAGTCGCACTCCTGACAAAAGCCTAACCATGTAAACCATTCATTCCCCGAATATTGAATGATATCCTTCAATTATCCTCCGGAATTCATCATGTCATTTGACAAAAGTCACCCTACTTACTACCAGCATTCTGGGTCATCTTCTTTATCCTCCGATATGTAACAATAAATCATCAAATTGCGGGGGAGTAATTCGGTTTAATAGGTCCGACGTGCGCGGTCAATTGCACAACTGTCACATAAGAATTGACAATTATTTCGGAACCCCCAGTGGATGGTCTTGATGAGGGTTGCCCCTCTTTACACATCTGCTTCTTTTCGTTTTTATTGTTACCTGTTTAATACATGAAACCAACAAATGTAAATATTTGATTCAACGGTTCGTTTTGACATGCGAAAGATGAAAATTTCAAAAATTAGTCTATAAAGTCTAGAACAGTCCCATGAAGCATATTCCATATATGCATAACTGTCATTTTTGTTTTGTAATATTCAAGTTTTTTTTTCATTGAGAGTTTATTACTTTTTAGTGATTTCGCGATATATACCTTTATATTTTTCTGCTATTTCTTGTTGTCAAAAAATTGCTGTTAGTATCTCATTTTTTCAATTGTACTATTGTTCTTGTTATTTTCTTATAATTCACTACATCATATTATGTTGTCACTAAAGTTTTTATAAATTGATTAAATTGTTTTACACATTAATAAAATTGTTTTTATTTGTTTAGTGAAATGAAAATTATTTAGTGGATTGGTGACAAAGCTATAGCACCGCTTTTTAGATTAGAAAAGGCGTATTGTATTATATTTGAATATTCTAATAAATTGCTTATAACAAAGCAATGCAGCAAGTGTAAATATAAATGTAATTTGGGCTGATAACAATGGAAACTTTACTTGATCATTCCAAATAAGGCATGGGAATCGAAGAATAATGGTCACGATAATATAGTCGATACGATACTAGAACATATATTTTCAGCAAAAATCAGGAATTATTCATTGTTGTAATATATTGAAAGAAATGTTTCATTCATTTAGATTTACTTTTCTTCTTATAACACTTTTGTTTTTCTTTCTTCTTAAATGTTCAATTTCCCTCAATATGGAGATGAACCTTCAATTTTTATATCTTTATCTATTCTTTCTCTTATAGATTTGAACCTTTGGTTTGTCCTAACTGCCTTAGTTTTAAACCAATGAGAGTTTTTTGTTATCTCATAATAATGCTAACATAGCGAAACGTGTATTAAATGCAGTATCTTGATTTGGTATTTAAAGAGTTCAAGACTAAGGCAGTTTTTCTTGCTCTAAATAATTTCAAGTATTTAGGAAATGGAAGTAGGTCGAAATACACATTGATGATTGCAATAATAAAAAAATTAAGGTACCAAACTAATTTTAAAGCAAAATAAGATGTTGTAATATATTCTATTAATAGGTTTTCTAATTATATCTCTATTAACGATAATATATTTGTTTTTAATAGCAATTATCTAGAATTTAATTTAGTAGGAATAGATATCAATTTATTTTTTGTTTAACATTGTTAAAACCCATTCCATCAACAAGGCGAGGCATGTGGGCTTCGAGTAAACATTAGAATAATTTTTAATTTCATTATATAAAGACGTTATTATTGTTTTAGTGCTAACATAACGCTGGAAGACAATGAAATTCTCGTAAAATTTATTTTGATACCAATAAAAATATACCAAGGGTTATAAATAATTTTTCAAACTAATATTTTTAAAATACTATAAAAGAGAATTGAGTAGTTAAGTTCAAAAAACAAACGTAATAATATTATTAAAAAAAAGATAAAAATAAAAAAATCATTGTTATAAATAATTTCTGTATCTGAAATTTTTAGAAATGAAAACGTTAATAATTACAAATAAAAAAAATGAACCTTGGATATTTCATAAAAATTAGGGATTTTTTGAAGCGAATATATTTTTAATACGATTTATAGATTAACAAATTCCAGATATTTGTTTTTACTTTTCCGTTTCATTTTGTAGCAAGTCAGAATGAAATTTACTGTCTCAATATCGATCATTTTAATTAATGGTAGACGAATATTTATATGAATGTCCGTGGGTTGATGAATATTTATTAGGTAAAGTTAAGTCGAGCTATTACTATCAAACAGCTCGACTGCCCAACCACCATCAATTACGATGAGGAATGACCTTTGAATTTAATGTATATTTAAGTTTTAAGATATCGATTGATGCGCTAACAAGAAAACTCACTATACTATAAAAACTCTTTCAGGTAAATAGGAAATAAAACTTTGGTTATATAAAGCTTTGATAATGGCTCTGAATTATGTATTATGTTGAATATGACATCAGGAACGTCTGATTGCAAAGAATAATAAAATAACTAAGAACTTGTGCGAATCTCACTCTTATTGTGTTTATTATAAAGGTAACATAACGAAGATAAGCGTTTAAATAGCTTCATGCAACCGTTAATGAATAACTAATAATATATTCATATATTTTTTAACAGGATTTAAGTACATTTAATGATTTAGGTTACACAAAACAAAAGAGCATTCTCCACATTAGTATCATTTATAGAACGTCCGCTATTAAAAATGGACTTGCGTTAAAGTTTTGATTCAAAATGTCCACGATTATCGAAATGAATAGAATGCATTCTAACCTGGGTAGAAGAATTTAAGTGAAATAGCTAAATCCAACTCTGGAAGAACGCGTTGTCAGATGATCTGAGTTATATGGCAAGTACCTGGCAGCATACAACGAAGCAAGGCCTTTCAATATGCAAGAAAAATAAATCTCCACCGTTGCTCTCTGGTCTCAGCCTCAGCATCCTTTTATAATTAGTGGTTTTTAAACAATGCCCATATCTTTTCTCCTTCTCGCTTTAATCTACAACGCCATGCTGAAGCAGTTGTCGCCATACTTTTGTTTTAATTTAATAGCTTGGTATTTTTACATGTTTATTTTTGCAATGTCGATTTTTTCTGCGTTTTGCCCGAGCTTTAATGGCCGACTCTTTTTCCATAATTTATTAATTTCTTTTTCAAGTGCTACGTTTTTTGGCTTAAAAATAAAAAATTGGCATATTATTTGAAACGCCGGATTATTAAGAAATATTAATAATTGATTAATGTAAATCTGTGGAATAAAGAAATTTTGGAAAAGTAGCAGCCAACTTTGCGGATTGTTTAAAAAGGAATTTACGAGAAGAATAAAGCCCTCAAAGTAATTCAACTGCAACAAGTTGCAGAGTAAAACATTTCATGGAAGAAATTTTAACGTTGAAATTGAAACTAAACTTTTATGTCAAAGTTTTCAAAACTTTTGTCACAAAAATTAAATTTTATAAAATCGGATTCAACACATAGCAAAAAGCAAAAATTATCGAATGTTACTTCCATACAGGTGTGAACGTAAATGGATATTGGCAGTGTTCCGGAATTCCAAAATGCAAGGTTGATTTTCGTGAAGAACATCCTCAGTTAGTGTTTGAGCATAATGTTTTGGCCAATAATTATGTGCAGTTATTCAGAGAGACTAGTAGAGTCGGTCGAAAAACTATAAATAGGCGATCTAGACAGCTGAAAATACTGAAGCCGTTCAGCATGTTATTGATGATAATCTAAAAACATAATTTCAGTATTGGCCCAACAAACAAATTTGTCTTATGGCACATGCGAACACATTTTCAAAAAGACTTAAATTGTCATGCATACAAACTGCAATGTTTCCATGAGCTTTTTCCAGTGGTTTTTAAAAGACGTGTGAAATGTTCTAAATGCTTTCAAAATTATCTAAATAATTAAGAAATGTTTAACATAATTTTTTTTTCTCAGATGGTATTTGGTTTTCCTTTTCTGGATATGTAAATTCACAGAATATGAGGTGGTGGCGATTGATTCCTCTTTTTTTTTTGAAGAATTACTGCTTCCCTATAAAGTTAGTGTTTGGGTTAGAATATGCCGAAGTTTGGTGGGTCCTGTTTTTTTTTTGAAGATACATTTACTGTTGTAAACTATCGCAATGAAACTCGGTCGATATATTCATAAATCAACTGAATGATGAGGAATTAAAAAATGAGTATTTCCAACTAAATGGTGCAACAGCACAAACGAACAGATAATCTTTTGATGACAGAGTAATAAGCAGAAACACTGAAATTCCATATCCAACAAGGTCTTGTTATTTAAACATATGCGATTTTTTTGAAATCGCCATTTTCTAAAACATTTTTTTATTCAATTCATATTCTGGAAGAACTATGAGAAATCTCGTACTGTTTAATACTCTTTAATAAAAAAGAAACCATAAATTTCATAAATTGTAATGTTTACTCTGATACTATTTCTATTTAAATACAATTTTGCTGGTAGTTTATTACATATGGTCATTGAGATGCGATCTGGAGACGTAGCTTTTAATCTCATTTTCGAGGTTTGAATATTTCGCTCAGCTAAGCCATTGGTTGCATGATGTCCAGATGCAATCAATTATTTAAAAATTTAAAAATTCCATGGTTTTTGGAAAATTTATAGCTTACAAAAATTGTTATGTTACTCGATATCATTACTCGATGGTATGCGTGAAAAAGGTCATTTCTAACAATAATTCTATGGTTTTCTCAGGTTTTACTGTCAATAATGACCAAAACATTGAATCCTTGAAATGAACCTGCGTAATCAACATGTATGCGATCCTTTTTCTCTTCCCAATGATGTACTGGTGGTTATAATTTCAGCACATATATTATATCTTTAATAAGATTGAAACTATAAATTATGTTAGATGTAATGACAGCTCTGGCATTTTAAAACATGTATCTAACAGAGAACTGAGAAGATATCAGGATGTAAATGTTGTATAAAGTTTTTGTTAGATTACGGTTTCAACAAATTCTGTAGTTTCATGTAAATTTCGATTATGATTTCGATATTAAATAAATTATTTGTTTCTTTTTTGTTGCAGTATCATTTCGAGCTTATATGTCAACTTTGTTTACAACGAAAATTTCAAATATTATTCTGCAGAAGTGACTAAAGTATCAACCCAAAATATTTATAATTCACAGCTTGCGATTACCTTCTGTACCTATTTTTCCCTAATATCATAGAAAAACGAATGTACATATATATCAAAGTGCTCCATTTTGCCTTGCTATCACGAATTATATTTGAATCAATAAATATTTCAAACATGATTTTAGTTTATTAGCAGAAAGTGGTTTGTACCATTGCCTAATTAGGATTGATGCATTTTTTAAAGCATAAACTGATGAAAATATAGTCAATGATTCAATAGACAATTTACTTTAATATCCCTTTTCAAAATCTTAAAAATATAACAGCTATTATATGAGAAAGAATGTTACTTATTTCCTAATTTCAAAGTAAGGATATATAAGGAAATTACCACACCTAAATTCCTCTAAACTAATACTATTTGTTGAAATACAATAAAACTCGAGCATTTAAAGAAGTGTTGAGGGCAAACGCGTGCAGAACTATCTCGATTTATAACATGCGAAGGTAGTACTTAGAGCCAGTACACCCACAACTGATTATACCAACATTGTTCTTGGGAAATAATAGGTACCTATTTGAATATTTAAGCGATGCACGAATCATTCGACTGCTCAAGAATATAGATTAAATAAAATCAATACATGGTTTTAATTCACTGGAGAGAATCCGGATAGTAGTTGCTGGTATTGTATATGGAAATGGACGATAAAAAGAAACAATTTTGATTTCACTTCCACGTTTATTTTCCTTTTATTATTATCAGATACCTGCAAAATGACCTGTAATAGAGTATAGAAAAAATAAAATTAATCACAAGATGTGTATGGTTAAATCCATGTTAGATCATTTTCTACTATTGTTAGTTGGGTCATGATGTCCATGATTCATGATCAGGTATAGAAACATTGTGGACAATTTTCTGTTTTAGGACATTCTGGTAATTAATGATGCTAACATTAAAGCGTTTATGTGTATACATTTTCAAAAGAACCTATAGAAGTAAAGCTCCTAGCTACATTCGGTCTTTCCCGAAATTATATTTTTATTTAAAAATTATTAAGATTTTCGTGGAGTTTTTTATTCACAAATTACATTTAATATTATACAATTTAGTTGTCGGATATTTTTTTACAAAAATACCCTCCTATTAAACTTAACGTATTAGCAATTGGCATAATAACCTTTTTCAGTGTAATAAGTTTTTACGATATCGATTTACTGCGCCAACAAGAAAACTCAGCAACAAACGATCCAAAGTGTAACTATGCCTCTGCAATGCATACTATATGTATATTAAAGTCGAAACAGCTAGTTTATGTGAATGGTCAATGAGAAATGCCTTTTCCCATTGGCCTGTGCTTCGAGTTATGATGGGTCGAGATTGGCTCTATACCTGCCATGGCACCGCCTTCTCTATACCTGCGTCTTGTTCATAAGTTGCTTTATTACCTTACCATATGTTCTTGGTATACCGGGTGCGTAAAAAGTCATGACTACACGTCCAAATCGGAATGTACGATTGTTTCCCGAGAGAAAGAAGGGGTATGCAGAGACGTACTGAGCGATTCCAAGAATTGTTCCCTCCAGAATCATTGCAAGACCTCCTATTTAAAGTATTTTTAGTGGATAGATTTTTTGAATGTACCAAACATTAAAATGAATTAAAACATAACAAAACTGTTTTCGTTACTTCAATTAAAAGGGTTCATTTACGTACGCATTTATGTCGTTTTTAATTAAGACCAAAGAGGACACAACCGCCAATTCTAATAAAGCCTATTTTAGTCAGATAGTCAAAAATAGGTTTCCAAGAGCTGGGGTATATATTTACTGACATGGACTAAAATGGACACCAAATGATGTTCATCGCATGTTCAATACTGTATAAATGAGGTATCCCAGAGACGTCCCGCATAACGCTACGGGATGATCATAATAAATTGGCAAAAAATGGGATTTAGCTTAGTTGGTAAATGTTTATATTAATTTAACATATAAAAAGCAATTATGGTTGAGCATCATTTACAATTATGTAAGAAGCAATGTCAATCTACTCTGTTATCACCAAAGTTTCATATAGATTTTGATCCCTTTTCCTTCGGTAAATTTTTGAACACTTGATCCATTTATGATGAATAAATTTCTAAGTTAGACAATATATGGTTTATTCCTACCGCTTTAATAAGCTACATATGTAATTACTACCAGAAATAAACATCCATGGAATCAAAAATGTATGTAATAGAGCTTAAAAAAGTCTGGAGTAGACATCCTTTGACCTTCATTAAAATATTTGTTTAGTTGTTTAGTTTTTTTTAACAAGTGATAAGTAGAAATTTGTATTCTCAATAATTCTTTATGCTAAAATAATTACAGACCATATGGCACTAGTCCATTAATTAGAAATTACTTAAAGAATTAAAATATTTAAAAAAAGATAACTAATAATCTGCCTGTGAATTTAAAATGGAAAATTTTATAAAATGTTTAATTTTATTGCAATAGCGATTCAGAAAAATAGCATCGTGGCTTATCGAATGTCCGGAATTAGTGTTGTATCCAAATATATATATATATAAACCTAAAAACTTAAAAACATTATAAATATTTGCGATGTGCGGAAACAACGTTAAAGTTCCTTTTCAAACTACAAATGGATTTACTTTTAAAAAAAATAATTATGTAGATTTTTAATAACAAATATTGACCGTTGTGATAAATAATTGTTTAGGATTTATAATCGTTTTCCATATAAAATGTTATTTATGTAGAACTTTTTTTAGTTTCGTTGGTGTGTTGCATACTTTAATACAATTATTTTATTGCAGAGCAATAAATGTTTTTTTTAAATAATATTACTAATAATAGTCTGACATCTGACAATTACGAAATGTCAATTAATTCAAGAATCTTATATGCTCTAAAGCGTTACCTCTAGAAATCCAATTGTACTAACTTGATTATCCTAAACTCAATCGTCTGCGATGACTTCTTGTGTCTAGTATCATATTAATCGTATTAAATAAAAATTGAACTTCCAAGAAATCGAAGAAAATATTTGTTCTTTTTGTTAACTCTCTCTGTATAAAATTCGTTCAAACGAAGTTATATAGTGGACGTCAGTTATACAAATATTTAAAAATCCAGTCTATTACATTTTTCTAATTCGCATTTATATTTTTTCAATTACATTATTTCTCTTGTACACAACAGATCAATCACTAATTTCATGCTTCTAGTAGATATCTATTTTTTACTTATTTTTATCTATACCTACATTTTTAGCTGATGTTTCACATAAGCAATAACATGACCTTATTTTATTCGTATATGCCGTAAAACATAGCGTGTTAATAATTATATTTGATTACTCAGTTAACAAGTAAGTGTTGAAGAGCATTTGCTAGTATTTTCATAATAAGCGTGACTTTTCAAATACCTAATTCTTTGTGAAATGGCGACTTTTGGATCTCATACAATCACCAGAATAAAATATCTTAAATGGTTTTATTATATCAAAATTAAGGTACTATTTCTAGAAGGATAAATTTTCTGCATCGCTAGAAAATCTCACAACCAAAATTTTTCCATAATAAATAGTAATTTTTATAGAAATGAAGCACACAAATAAGAAGAGTAAAAAAAAGAAGAAGCATACCAGCAGTTCTTCGCGCGACCTCTCAAGTCCTTGGTGGTTCTAGTCTCAAGGTAATCGCTACGACTGATCAATACTTACAAGAGTCTTGGGTTAATGATCGAATTCGCTTAATTAAAATTAAAATACGAAGGTGCAGCTCGCAGCAGAGCCCCGACCACCACAAGCGAGGATTACGCGTTTCTGATGGCAAAGTTACGACTTACATGTGCCATATCTTCACGGCTACATATTTGTTCTTGTCCTCGACGAACATATCATCAGTCAGATTTTTCTTGGCGAGGGAGATGTACCAGACATGTCTTGGGTCTTTATGGGTGCGAGCGGAGCGGCCAGTTTTTCATTGTTGCTATCAGATAAGGAAAGTTTAATTTTAAGTTTTGAATTTTTAACTGAAAAGAGCGATACATTTCGTCGAGTTGAGGCTTAAAACCAATAAATGAAGTGCTTAATATTAATTGTTTTTGAAAAGCTTGGTTTGATGTCGAATGTAGCAAGATTTTGATATTTTTCTTTATTATACCGTGGAGACGTTACTTTTAGTGGATAGGTAAAAAAAAGTATAAAGAAGGATAAAAACCTGTACCATTACTATTCCAAAAAGCCAGGAAACATTCACTTATCCGTCTCCTTTAAGGTTCAAATAATATACATGTGTTTAATTAGAACTGAAACTAGTTGTTGACAATATCGAGGAAATTACATAAAAAAATCTTATTCAACCATTCTGGAGTATTATCTCGCGACTGCATCAGTAGAAACATTCTCGACGATGAGAAAAAATACGAAATCGATAAAATCTGACATTAACATGGCCAAACGAAGTTCAGGCAACTTGTCGAACTATTATAAAAGCAATAAACATATTAGTTGGAATAAAGCGTCCATAGTTCTTGGCCATCTCTGAACTATACTTGGTGTTCGGTCAAGGATGAAAACGAAAACAAATTAAAACAGCACGTTAAACAAGAACTTCTGCAATATCCATTATCGAAATGCAATAAATGTATGACAATTTATTTATCTAAAAAAAAAAGACTTACATACATGCATATAAGTTGCAATGTTATTATGAGCTTTTTCCTGTGGATTATCCAAAATGAGTGGACTTTTGTTAATGTTTCTAAATTAATCTAAACAATGAGGAGACAGGGTTTTATTCTCAGATGAAGCTTGGTTTTATTTTTCTGGATATGTTAGTTTATAGAATATGAGGAGGTTTTCATCTCAAAATCCTCATTTTTTTTATTTTTAAAATCTATTGCATCTCCAAAAAGTTGTTGCTTGGATTTTTTCGTTAAATATTTTCTTTCATAAATCAAGTGAATGTTGAGGAATGACAAAATTGGTATTTCCAACAAGATGGTGCAACAGCCCATGCGACCAGGAAAACACTTTAATATTTTGGAGAAGATTTTGATAACAGAATCATAAGCAGGAACACTGAAATCGCATGTCCAACTTGATTCTGCGATTTAAACATATATGATTTTTTCGTATGACCATACATAAGAAATTTGATTTAATCAACACCAATTTATAATCTGGAAGAACTGACAAAAAGACTAAAGAGATCAACAACTTATCGCAAAGGTTGCATTATATTTTGGCTGGATTGTGGATGACAGTTGGTTTGGGTTTAGACATAAATTGAGAGTTTTTTTAACAAACTAAATATTTTTATGTAAATTTAAATTATAATTTTGAATTGTTTATTTCTTTCATATCATTTGTATACAATACAAGTGTCAAGTAATAAAAGTCATTCTGAGGAGTAGCTAAAGTGCCAACCTAAAACATTTGAATTTCACAACCTACTCCAATTATGATTTTTATCAATAGTTCATTACGTTTCATTAATTATGTTAGCCCTAATTCAGTATTTTCAGATCTAAACCAGTTTTTGGGAACGTTTCTCATCCGGGACCTTGTCAGATTAAAAATAGAGGACATCTAGTCAAAGAATCACAAAATGACATCATGTTCTTTTTGATAAATTAAAATGTAATAAAAAATAATGATATATGATATATTTATTATATATATAACCAAAATGTTGAGTTACATTGTAAAACTGACTTAATTAATAATTCCATCCCAATTTGGTACTGACTATATTTTATAAAGTATCGGAGCCAATTTATTGAAAACTAATAATGCTTAATACAAAAGTAATTACTGAAGTAGAAATATAGGGATTTGGAAATGAAGAAAGCGACACCGAGTGAGCCGATAGTGAAGTTAGTCGTGTAGGCAGCGACAACGCGACTATTCACGATTCAGCAATAATGTTGATGTAGAATCGTTGGTATCGATGGAGCAGCCGCAGGATAACGATCCTTCGCATTGTAATGTCCGCATTTAACAAGTCCCGATAGCGTGCCATAGCATAGAGCAGAATACTCTTCTAGCCGATAAATAAATCCTTATTGGTGGACGAGTAGAGATAACACTCAGCATCACCTATTTGTAGTCGAGTGCACATAGAGAACCCGCACTGCCACACAACCACATTCAAGCTACTTACATGAGATACCCATTTACTGGTTTCGTACAAATTGTTCTAATCTCGTTGTTAACTCACCACGTTTTGTCATAATAGGGATTTTAATAACTATGTTCATGTACGGAAACCACTTCTTCTATCTAGTATTTTACAATCTAAATAACGAAAATCTTATACAGCGTGATTATTATATAAATAATTTAATAATAAGCGAAAAAAATAGAATGTAGCATGATGTTTAAGACTGAATGGAAAAAGAATAATTAGAAATCAATGCATTAGATTGTACAACATAACAAAACTCCTTATGCTTATTATCCTAGTTATCTAGTTAATTTAAAATTTTGCTACTTTTATATTTTTGTTTGTCATATGAAATCCCTGAATTCTTGAAAATTCTTGAAACTATACCTTGCGAAACGATGAATTGAAAAATATTAAACGATCCGAAACATCTGGAGACTAACACAACTTTATGATTCATCAGGTAGATATTTCTTGGTTAGAAACATATTTTTATTAAAAGTGTGAAGTGTTGCCACGTATAAATTTTCAAGTAAATGTTTAAAGTGAATTTTTGGGTAAAATAATGATGTTAGAAAAAAAAATTATTATAATATTTTCTTACAAATGACACGTTCTACATACCATTTAAAAATATGCATTATTTCCGCGGAGACCCTGTATAATTCTTTAGATTAAATTATTCAATAGCTGAAATCAATTAATTTCGTTAATCTTCCTTATGGTTGACTAATCAACTAATTGTTGGTTCCTGACCTACGTCAAGCCAATGTATAGTGATCGTGTATCCTGAATCCAAGTCTTTGCGACATAAATACACGGCAGTTGGCACGATTTCTATTGCTTGTACTGTCTATTTATATATTACCGAATTCTAGCTAGCCTTGACCGAATCACAATGATCGATAAGAACAAGTACCAAATAAAACTACTTAAATAATTTGTGTCAAAAAATAAATATACAGGGTGTCCCACGACGATTAAGACAAGTAATATATCAGAATTGGGCAGTAGTAGAGAATTATAATTTTAGGGGTGTAAATTAGAGCAAATGTTGCATCTTTTCTTGTTATTGTGTTACCCAATGAGGTATTTGTTTTTGGTCACGTGACGTCGCATTCAAAATTATTAATGGGACAACCTGTATATTTGTGCCTTTCTGTATTCCTCCCGATAAAACAATTCCAACAAACTAGCACACTTGGGGTCTAAAGTGATTAATTCAAGAGCTACAGGTACTTAAACGATTGTACCACTACGATTAAGACAAAAAATGTAACGAACAATAGCAAATAATTTAACTGAAGGGGTACATGTTATAATCAACGTCGCTCGTCTATTTATGTGACTCTATTAAATTTTTTCACGTGACATGCAGTTAAAAAATTAATAATTGAATTCCCTGTAATTTTCGGCAATCTTATATCGTACGTAATGATTAAGGCAAACCAATATTATAATTTTTAATAATAATTGAAAGTTAATAATGAAACGACCTGTTTATCATGGAGTAAAATTACATAGAATTGTGTTTTTTCCACAAAAACTTGTTTCCCTATTAAATATCGATTAAAAAGTAGCATAGCAAATCTTATACAAAAAACTGCCTATTTATCAAGTTTGCCATGATAATGACAAAAGTGCCAATAACTGTCAGAATAGTTATTTTTAAGTTGTTAAACGGTAAGTCAACATGCCTTGTCTTTATACGGCTAGTGAATATGTTGATATGCTTCTTATTTATGGTGAATGTGAAAGAAATTGTAGAAGAGCTAGAGATTTATACAGAGATCGTTATCCCAATCGCCGAATACCTGGTAAAGATACATTTAGATATGTGGAACAAGAATTACGCAATGGTTCTCTTCCCAGTGGGAAAGCCAAAGTAGAAACACCTAGGACAAAGTCTGTACAAACTGATGACAATGTAATTAATACTTTAGCATATTTACAAGCATATCCTCATACATCCATTCGACATTTGGAATCTGAACTTGGTATCAGCAAATCAACTATCCACAGGATGTTAAAAAATCATAAGTATCACCCCTTTAAGATACATTTGGTGCAAGGTCTGAATCCTCAAGATTTTGATCTACGATGTACATTTATTGCAGATATGCATGTACGGTTAGACGATGAGTTATCTTTTTTGGATAAAATTCTGTGGTGCGACGAATCGAGATTTCATAATAACGGAATCGTCAATCGACATAATTGCCATTACTGGTCTGCAGAAAATCCAAAATGGGTGAGGGAAACCCGATTTCAGAGAATTTGGGGGGTAAACGTTTGGTGTGGCCTATTCAATGGGCGTTTGATTGGCCCGTACTTTTATGATGGTATACTAACGGGAGAGAGATACCTAAATTTTTTACAAAATATACTTCCAGACCTACTTGAAGACATTCCATTGAATGAAAGAAATACAATGTGGTGGCAGCAAGATGGTGCACCTCCACATTTTGATGGTAGAGTGAGAAATTATCTGGACATGATATTTCCAGAACGCTGGATTGGACGCAACGGTACCATTTACTGGCCTCCAAGGTCGCCAGACCTGACACCGTTAGATTTCTTCCTTTGGGGATATCTTAAAGGTATCGTATATGAAACTCCGTCTAGAGATTTAGACGATTTGAAAAGAAAAATACGCGATGCTTGTAGAACTGTGACACCGGAAATGATTAGGGCAGCATGTAACCGAAATCTATTATCAAGATTTGAGAAATGCATTTACGAAGATGGGCATCAATTTGAACATCTCCTTTATTTAATATTGTAATATTTTTTTGTGACAGTTAATTTGAATTTTTATTAAAAATTATAATATTGGTTTGTCTTAATCATTACGTACGAATGTAAGATTGCCGAAAATTACAAGGGATTCAATTATGAATTTTTTAACTTACAATCGTTTAAGTACCTGTAGTTCTTGAATTAATCACTTTAGACCCCAAGTGTGCTAGTTTGTTGGAATTGTTTTATCGGGAGGAATACAGAAAGGCACAAATATACAGGTTGTCCCATTAATAATTTTGATTGCGACGTCACGTGACCAAAAACAAATATCTCATTGGGTAACACAATAACAAGAAAAGATGCAACATTTGCTCTAATTTACACCCCCAAAATTATAATTCTCTACTACTGCCCAATTCTGATATATTACTTGTCTTAATCGTCGTGGGACACCCTGTATAGAGGTTAAAAAAAATATTTCGTTCCATAGCGCTGTTGATGCAGTATTCCGATTTCAATCAGAGCAGGGTCTCCGAGTCGACCATGATGATGTTTTTCGAGTTTTCTTCAAGTATTAAGAAAAAGGACACCATCAGTCAGTAGTAAATTGACCCCAATCACCACGTTAAATTAATTCTAACATATTGCAAATTGCAAGTGAAAAAATGAATGTTTACATTTGTAGTAGCTACAAAATCAGTTCTTAAATATAATACGACTCCAAAGGGTATTGAAAACTATATTAGTCACCACGTTAATACGGAGATTGAGAATAAAAACATTTTACAAAATGAAGTCTATCTATCACTTTGAAACCTTTGGCTATTATTTTCTTGCCAAAAAACATTAATTTTACTGTGATATACCTAAACATCCAACATTACGCGACAAAAGCTATAAGTGAGCTACGGATTTTTGGTGTATCAATTCAAAAAGGAAATGGAAACATTAGATTTTAAATAAATAAATTAATAATATTTTTGCACATCAACTTACCATTCTGGTGACTTCACCAAATTAGCAAATATTTATTGTTTATATTTTTGATACAATAAGCTAGCAAATAATATATCATTCAATGTTTGAAGAATTTACAGGGCAATTTAATTGAGTAACAAACCAAAATCATTTACGTTTGGAACGTGTTTTTTCTTACAAAATAGAAGAGCCTTAGAAGGTTAGTTCTGTCTTAAAAAATTGTAAAGATCAGTGACTTACGGTTGTGGCCATTAATTTGTTGGTGAATCGGCAACGTTGTATGTACCATAAATAGCATTATGTTCTGAAGGTTAATAATACTTTTTCACTGACGTGTTTTATATATATATTCTACCAGATCTAATCAATTTTCATTTCCGTTAAATACAATTAAATGCTAATAATTTTTAGCAAAAAAAATTATGTTTACTAAGACTGCACTTATTTATCTATTTATTTGAATTACTTATACTTCTTGCTTCATTTATAAGTCATAAATATAAGAGAAAATTCTTAAAAAATAATATCAACAGTCTACTCTTGTCAAGTGTCATAACCAACCCCTTTTTATTATAAATTATTCCTAAATCATAAAAAAAAAGATAGTCATAGTCAATTTCTGAAGACTTCAATCGACAATATGTGATCACTGATCTAAAAATGTAATTATATAAAAGTATTTTGGAAAACAAATTAAAAAAAATACTTTTGATCCAGACTATATCACCTCAACTTCCTTAAACGAACCTTCTAGTTTCCTGAATCACATTTTTTAATATCTTTTTAAATTAAATTACTTTGTATTAAAAAGTTAGGAGACTTAAAATTGGTTTACATAAATATTTATTAAAAACCCTCCGCCTTAATGAAGTAGCGTCGAAAAGGGAATATTAAAATGGGATTCGAAGAAGCATATGGTTTTAAACCCATTGACATTCAACAATATCGGCCTAGACATCATGCCTCCAGTATAAGCACACCGTGATAAGTAAGGAATACTTTACAGTTGACTCTACAAAACACAGGCAATAGTGGCAATCGTTCTATCTCGGAGTTTTGCTAATTAACAGAGACGAGTTCGCTAAGTAGTGCGCTAGAAAAACGTTTACCGAGAATCTTATTAACCTGATCGTCTGCATTACCTTATTCGTAACAGATTAAAAGTTTTGTAATTGTAAATGGCTCTAATTGATTCAGACAATCCTGCAAGTGAATTACTAGATAATGTAGACGATTGGCTCTGTTCTAGTCATTAATCTGCTCGGATTGTTATTTTTATTAAGTCTGTATTTAATATTTAATAAGAAAACGTTTTTATGTTCTTTCAGGACCAATTACTTACATAAGCAAGTAATCTGAATATTTGAGGGTCGAATTGTGGCTCATCGTCTATGCTCTTAAAAAAACATAAAGAGTAGATTCAAAATAACCTGAAAATTATATACTAGTATACTAGTGAGAGTGAATTATTTACTTATTTTTTTGAGAAAATACTAAAATAGAAAAAACTGTCTTCACATCATTAATACTAAGTTCTGCATCTGCTTTTATTTGTGTCTAATTATATTCGGGAAATTAGGCATATCTAAGGAAACTTAACATTGTTTGACGAATGCGTCTGTACTTCTTAGGGTGTCACGACTGTTCAAGAAAATATTCTAAACGCTAAACACGTGCCAGAATTGCCTCATAAGCAACTAAAATTAGCTAAAGAATGTTGTTTTATGCTTGAATTTCACATAAGAAATAAATACACTGAGATGTCTTAATCTGTGTTAAGGCTCTTGGCGATATTATAAAGAATATTTAGACGTAAAAGGAGACCTAGTGGCATCCTTTATTCATGCAGTATTTCAAGTATTTTAAATTTATTTTATAATTACACTAATAAACCAATTATGTTTTAGTAAAAACTATTTTTATTTAGCTTTTCTAATCTGGAAAATGCACCTGGATTTGATCTGATCATGCACGTAAGACATTTTGAGGCAGCTTCCAACAAAAGCCACAGTAAAATTATATTATCGCATGATTTAGATTGAGGTATGTACCTAAAATGTGGATGGTAGCAAAAATGATGATGATTCTCAAGCCAGCAAACCATCTCATGTAGTTCACCTTATCAGTAAGTCTTGTGACCTACATCATCTAATTTTGGGGGTGCCCTAGCGAGTGCAACATCGAAGTCCTTCAAAGACCGTCAATATTTGGTACTTTATCAACTGTGATCTCCGCGGCAAAAGTATAATAAAGAAGAATGGATCTAAGAAGTGGTTTCAAAGTGGAATCTGAAAAAGAACCGGTTCAAAAGGAATAGTAAACTGAAGAAATCACAGTACAAATAAAAGTAGTGACAGAGCTACATCCAGAAGAACAAAGAGAAGAAATAAAAGAATTTGGAAGAGGTAAAGAACCACAGTAAGAATATATTAATGATATTCAAGCAATGCTGATGGATATAATTTAACAAATGAAAAAAAAGAATATAAGTATCTCAAAGATAGAATGGATATCATGAGATGAATGAATGAATAGAAAATGAAGTAAAAAAAGAAATGATGATGAATTTAAGAAGCAAACAGAAGAAATATAGAAAGTACAGAAAGAAAGAAATAAACAATAAAATATAATTTATAACGATATGGAAGAATTAAAAGTACAAAATGAAATTGAAAAGCTGTCTACAAAGATAGATGATCAGGAAAAAGTATTAAAGGACACTAGAAAGATTTATGGACACAATTTTAGGGAATAATTAAATGAAGTAAAGCAAACACAAACAAATTATAGTCCCATAATTTCTTATAAATTTTGTCAAATCCATAATGTACAAAAACATTTCATTACTATTCGACAACCATCTTACAAACCTGACAAAAGAGTATGCAAAAGAAGTAATAAAATTATTTTCCGGAGAGCTATGAGAACAAAAGTGGATAAAAAGAAGAGATCACACTTTAGTAGAAGTTATGGCAATATTTAACAAAACAATACAAAGGAATATTGAATTATAAAAGGAAAAAAAATCTTAAAGAAACGAGTTGTTTTTGAAAATGGAAAATTAGTACTAGTAAGATCCATGCGCAAAACCATATGCAATTAAAACAGTCGCATTTAAAAAGAAGAAAAAAGCATACTAGAAAGGAAAAAATTGAGTCATAATACTACATCCAAATGTTTCTGAAAAACTAAAAGAAAAATAATATGAAACACCGCATTAAAAAAAAGTTAAGTGAAGAAAATACAGTGAGATCTGTAAAATCAAAGCACTACGTATGAAATAGTTGGGACGTATTCACATATATACAATCTTGATCAAAATAATCACAAATTGGATTCTGTTTAATATTAAAAGAAGAATAAAAGACCGGAATAAAATACGTTAGAAGAGAAAAGACTGGAAAAAATAGTAACATCAGCGAAAATAAATAGTAAAGAAAACGAGGTATAATCCACCTCATTAAATTGATTTAAAGCGAAACAGTTTCCTATCATCCTTTAGGATTTACCGGTGCCGATAATAATAATGATTATAAGGCATTAACGTGTCAGTACTAGTTGACTTAGATTATTAGAAGTTTATGGATACCAACAGGTAAGAACGTATATTTCAACCTTGTAAATTTATACTAAAGCAAAATTATTCATTGAGCGAAGAGGAAAACAGTTAATTACCGACTGACCAGTTGACTTAATCTAGGAACTTAGTTATTTACCAGGACCCAATGATGCAGCAATTTTCCATTTATATGTATGATCAATATCAAAAACTCAGTAAAAAACATTAATTCTATTTAAATTCCTTCGTATAAATAGTGATTTATTAAATTAAAACTGGAATAAAAAATATATTATTCATCATGAAGATTTAATACCAATCGAACTGGATGATCCGCTGCAGTAAAGCCTTTGTCGAAATGATAGCAAAGATACTAAAGAAAAGTACTAATATCACGTGTCGGAAATACGGCAAGGGTACGCGCTAATTATTCGCAATAAATATGCCGTAAAACATAAGAGGAATGACGTTAGCCACGTAGTTTGCCATAAAAACAAGGCAGATCACTGAATATTGTTCATTCGCTACACTAAAGGGTGCAATCTATATGCTAATGACAGCGTGTCATTGACTGCTGGTTAAGAGGTTAAGTTGGCAACACTAATCGCCGACCGGCCTGCCCATAAGAAACAATTGAAAATGCTTCATTTGGACCGTACCGAATCGTCACTTTATGACAGAAGTAATGGGATGAGTGGCTGCCATCTGGGAACAAGAGTAATAAGTCTAAATACTTTTAAAACCCATTATAGGACGACGCATCTTTACACAGTGGGAAAAATATAAAATCCAACAAAGTACTTAACACATGGAATAAGCTTCCTTTAATACTATTTCGCAAGTTTAGAGTTCGTTGGACCAATATCTAGCTGAAAAGTTTCGTTGCACAGACCTTCGATTTTATGGTTATTAACACATAGTAAAAAGCAAAATTTATTAAATGTTACTTAACTATTCTTATCACAATTGTTACTCGTTGCCAAAACACATTGGTGAAGCAATTGTCATAATTTAATGCATTATTATTTATACGAAGAATTATAAATATATTTACTGTTTTTACATTTTGAGGTTTTGCATTACTAGTTCCTAGTAAATAACTAAGTTCCTAGATTAAGTCAACTGATGCCGACCCCGATAGACAAATGAACGGACATTCGGTCCCCGGGGTCCCAGGTTCGAATCCCGGTATGGGCATGGGTGTATGTATGCGTGTGTAAATGTTTCAATTTGGAATTGTAATAATAATAATACTCGTGAGTCTGGCTGAATGAGCTGATTAGTCGAGGCCCAATAAAAAAAGTCAATTCATCAATTGGTAATGAACTGTTTTCCTATTCCTAACCAGTACTAACATGTAAATGTGTCATCATCGTTAGCAACATCATCTGCGCTGGTCAATCCTAAAGGATTTTTGTTGGGCTTTACATCCATTTAATGAGATGGATAATATTATTAATATTTTCTTTACTATTTGTTTTCGCTGCTGTTATTATTTTTTTCTAGTATTTATTATATTTAATTAAGGTCATTTCATACACAACAGTGACGTGTTAATGCCTTGACGGTTTCGTATTTGTACCGGCCGTGATTTCACTGTAACATGTGTGAATACATAACAATGTTCGATCCGTGACTTGTCAGTGCATTTCAGGTAATTCAGGCAATTTCATGGCAATGTTCTCAGAGGACGAACTTTTGATGATTGCTCTGGATTTTGATAAAGAAGAGGAATAATGAGCGGTCAAGAAAATGCATAGAAACGGAAGGTGAATATGCCACTTTGTATAAGGAATTGGTTGAAGATGGAAGAAAGTTCTACGAATATTTTAGAATGTCAGAAAATTAATTTAATTTACTATTCGGTCGAAGAAAAAAAAATGCAATGGGGAATAATGGCTCACTAATTCGATTAACTTTTCATGATTTATAGCTTCGGGGAATGATATCCCTCCAGCGTCTTCTAGGGCTTCCTCTCTTCCTTCTTTTCAGCGGTTATCTTAACATTTCGAAAATATTATTCTTCTTCTCTTTTAGTGGGCTACATCTAAAAGGACAATTTCACTTAGGGAAGAATGGTGCCTAGCCCTGTACAATCTAATCTTTCCTAATTTAAGAGTATAATTAATTTGGATAATTTAGGAAATTTTGGAAATAGGAAGTTTATGGCAACACAACAACAGAAGAAACTTTTTACGCTTAGGGGCAGCAACGAATCTTATACACCCGGAAAGATTACCTTCATTGATAGTAAGAACATCCAGAAGAAAAAGAGAATAGGAAGACTACATACAACTTAGTAAATACCGAAAAACTTACACACAATATATTGAACATTTCAGCATTTAAATTAGACAATATGAAAATGAAATATTTTTTTTTATTGCTGTATCATATCGAGGTTATAAACTTTGTTTACAATGAAAATGTCAAGTAATAAATGTCATTCGTTTGTTGAAGTGACTCAAGTACTAACTCAAAAACATTTGAATTGCACAGCCTACTCCAATTATGATTTTTATTTAATGTCTCGATATATTTAACTAAATTTTCATTTACCCATCTTCATGATGACCACTATTTCCAATATACAAAAGATTGTTTCTATACGTCTAGATCCATAAAGCACCCCGAGATTACATTGTAGTCTATCATTAAAAAGGAAACATTCCGGGAAAGGATATTAATAAAAATTGACCTCATAAACGCGTTATCGTTCCATCCCCTTATGCTGCCAAGTAGAAAACATTTTAATCTATCAAACGTGGATCTCTATCAGGTAGAGAGGAAGGTGCGGCCACTTTTTATGGCTCATATACCGCAATGTTACAATGGTCCAGGATTCTCCAATCGCTAATAAGGACATTACTTTTCGATATCATAATGCCGACAGCCGTACCCACAAGAATATAACAATAATTAAATAATATATCAAGAGGCTGAAGCCATTTTTAGTTATTTATGATGTCATTTATGGTACGTTAAATTCATTGGTTTCGGAGCTGTAATTTTAATTGAAATATCCTTTTTACTTTTTTTATTTTTAAGAGACTGAAAACAGATTAAATTGTAGGTCACTTGACTTTATTGTCTCTAGGATTTATCATCATTAATATCAAAAATTAAAAATATTGTTCAATATAAAGTGAATACAATCCGATATTTTATTTTCTTTGCAGCTGTGACATTAATAATTGGAAACGCATAGAATTTTAAATCAGGATTACCATCAATTGTCCCCCAAATAACCCCGTTATTTCAAAAATAACGAAAGCAAAGACACGCCGAATATAATAAACACATTGACCCATAAGAGGTCAGCTTCCTGCGTTTATTATCCGTAACTAAAATCTAATCTTTTGTGCAGAAAATCGGGGGTGGCGAAGGGCACGTGTGTCTGATGTCCATCTAGGTAAGACCCTGGACACATGTCAGGCAGCTGCATTTCCTTTTGTCGCCCACGCGCGAGCCGTTCAATCAAATGCTCCTTGCCAACTAATTTACTTCCACTTCAACGCACTTCCCTAAACTAAACTAAATATTTCACACATCTGGGTATAATATTTTTACTGGGAATTATTTCACCCTGGCTGAATGGAATGTGAAGTATGTGTGAAAGGTGAAAGCGTTAATTAGAAACCAAATAGCCAAATGTCAAAGTCAATAGAGGTTAATGGTTGTCATTAGACAATTCTATAAAAAAGATGATTTAAAAAGACGCACTCATATAAATTAGGCAAAACAAATTAATCTCGAGAATTAAAACCGTTAATGGAAACCTCTTGACTTATAAGATAAAAGCGCCAGCCAGAACGAAAAATATTAAAATCGGCTCCCAGTTCAAATGTCTGGTTTTTTGTGACCGATCAGATCACAGACAAAGGAAGGAAGAAAAATATTTGAATTATGTATTTTTATAAATGCAGCAGTACCAGCTAACTGCTATTTGAATTAGATTAGAATTTATTCCATCGCTACAGGAAGTTTCTACGAGATAATCAGGATCAAAAGTATTTTGAACATGTTTTCCAAAATAATTTTAAATAATTAGTTTTTTAGGTTTGTGATCCTGATCGCATATTATTGTTTGTGGCTAATAGTACATATGTATCCAGAAATTGAGTTTGAATATGAAAAGTCTTTTATTTAATGAATTACGAATATTCTAAAATGAATGTAGGTAATGTATATAATGAACTTGGAAGAAAAAATATAGAAAATAGGTACTACCATTATCAATATCTATTAATTCAAAAATATACTATTCTATATATTCTATATATTCTATTTTGCAAGAAAAAAATCGTCAAAGTTTAAAAAATAATATATTGAAATTTGGATTTTCTGTAATCATTATTTTGTTTTCAAGAAAAAAACCTTCCAAACGTAAATGCTTTCGCATAAGAGTACATGTAATCTTTTTTTCCATTTTTTCAACAAAGCTTCCTAATCATATCGATTTTGCCACAAAAAATTTTAGAAAAGTAAAAATATTCTAAAAAAAATATTTTTCACTTTTCTATTATTTTCATCTAGTAGCCCAACCTCCTTATAGAAATAATATAAAATTGTTGAATTTTATAATTATATTATTCAGTTAAGGATTATAACACTAATTGTTAGGGCACTAAAAGCCATGAAATTTGGTGGAAGTGAACCAGTTTTGGTAAAGTTCTTTTATGTATTTTTCAAGGAACCACAACTAGGTCCGGGTTTTTGTATTCGTCAAAAATGTGAAACTTAGTTGTGAATTGCTGGAATATAAAAATAAAACCCTTCATTCTCAGTGCGACCTCCAATTTAATTTTACACCTGTTTCTTGTGCCTGAACCTAAATTTTATGGCATCTAAACGTATTTCTTTTGTTATTTTTTCTGGTAGTTAGACAATAAGGGAGTTCGAAACATGAAAATATACTATTTGCTTTAAGGGAACACAAAAGGATTGTAAATTGTAAATGTCACTTTTGAACTGGGGCATTCGTCCATTCTTCTTCCAGCCAGGAAACTATTAATTTTTTAGACTACATTTTCAGCTGGGTAAGTTATTAATTTTTATAAATTTTTATAATTTTTTTGGAATTTTCAAAAATTTTATAATAAAATACATTTGTTATTTAATTATATACAAAACTAGGAACAACAAAATATTTAAAAAAATAGTTATTCTTGTAAGGGTTTCAATTAACGATTAAAATATTGGTAAAGAATCACTGAAAAATTATGGAATATTGAGGATAAAAAAATAATTAAAGAATTTCTTTGGAACTTTCCGCAAGAATAGCAACAGACCAATAAAAATTATTTAAGGTATTTTTAATTAATATACATACGTAAAATCCACCACAAGTTATAGACGTACTAACCTAAAACAAAGAAATAAACATTATAATATTACAAGAGAATAAGTTCTAAAAGTTCATAAATACATATACAAGGTTTTTCGTTAAAAATGATTAAGGGGCTTTGATGTAAAAAGCATTTTTCAGCTAATCCCCAAAAAGATATGACTCCCAAAAGAGTGGAATTAAATTTGAATTTTTAGTTTTTTTCTCAACTCGGAGTTAATGAAATTTAACATTTTGGAAATTGGAAATGGAATAAGAAAAAAAAATAAACAACTGTCATTTTATTATATATCAAAACTTTTTTATTTTTTCTAATTATTTTCATTTATGTAGGTATTATCAAATAACGTTTGCTTGTGTCAATATTATTTATTATTTGGGACTAATATAAAATAAACAGACGTAATATAATATTTGTTAAAAAAATATATCATAAAAAAATTTATAAACCAAATAAAATATGCTGTTTTTAAATTAAATTTGATTTAAATAAATGATTCTCTGTGTAGTTTTGATATATATTGATGGTCGTCATTTAGAAAAAGAGTACACGTGATCTATTAAACATTAAAAAAAATGATTACTTTGTAATACATTAACTAATTTCAATAATTAAACGAAATCTGATCAACCTATTCAATTGAATTTGCTATATTTAATTCATTAATAGCCAATTCTAATTAATCTGATTAAATTCTAGTATCAGTGTACTAACCACAAGTAAATGTTTACTAACCAAAGTAGAGTTTAATGGTTTGTAGCCTGTTGATACTTGACGTATGTCTTTTTATATTTATTTGTCTGGTGTTACCTCCTACGCTTATGGGTACTGATATTTTTTTTTTATTCCTTACAATTATGTTGTTATTGAAGTGATTAAATATTTTAGTTAAATTTATTTTTTTTTGTTTAGAAACTTAGTTTTTTATAAATTCAAATTTTACAGAAAATTAATTGGAGGTAAACAATTGACAAGATTATTGCACCTCCAGGGTAGGGTTCGCCGGACTCTTAATAATTCATTATGTAATATAAAATAAATGTATTTCCAGAAATTATTAATGTAGTATTTTGGAAGATAAAAATATAAAGAATGGCAGGCATGAATTTTTAAGTACAAATAAATAAGAATAACCCTCTATATTACAAAAAGTTATTTGTATGAATTGATAACCAATTCAAATGATATTATCGCGACTGCATTATAGCAACTTATAGCCAAAAATAGCTATTTGTGTATTAAGAGCAGAAAGTGATACTTTGTCACTTTGAGATAGAAAGTACTTTCCATTCGAATGGCACACAAGATTTTTTCTACGATCACATTATTTTAAGAAACAGAGATGTCAGTAAATCATGAATAATCGACTTATATTAAAAGTTAATTGTCGCCGTTTTTACAATGTAACTAAACTTTTGTCGCCACTAAACTTGGTCATTTTACGTGCATTCTATAAAAATGTCTTCTTATTTTTTAAGATATACAAAAGATGGTTGTACGTCAAATTAAAATAATATTAATAATAATAATATATGATAAAAGTTTAGTTACATTGTAAAAATGGCGACAATTAACTTTTAATATAAACCGATTAACATTACTGAAATATCACTCTATCTTAAAATAATGTGATCTTGTGTGCAAATCGAGCGGAAAGTATTTAATCGCTTTCCACAGATTTCTGTCTCAAAGCGACAAAGTATTACTTTCCGCTCTAAATATATAAATTGCATTTCTGTCAATAATTATTTTAAATAAAAAAAAAACGAATGTAAGAATTATTTTAATTTATTTTAAACTATTTCACTCCTTTGGCTTAATATCGAAAAGCTTTTAACAGAGTCACCATTAGATAAACTATTCATTTTTAAAATGTATTTTTGAACATCGTGTATCAAGTGTTTTTTATATTTGGTTACAGGTGCATACATTGTCTGTAGTACCTCGAAGTTTAATTTAAAGCCGGTCCTGTATTTATAAAATTACTTTACCCCATTTTCTCTATCCCTATTAATTAAGTTCAAAGAATAAAAAGTGGCTTCTAATAGATTCTGGATAAAAGCATCTGCAACAAATCAAAAGATAGAAGTGGAAGCTTAGTTTATGGACGTCTTCTATGACTCTGTTTAATAAGCAAAATTAAAGTTGTTAGACAAAAATATTAACAGCTACATTCAGGCATATAATAGCAGTCATTAAACTTTTTAATTAATGTCAAGCAAAGTAATTAGTTTGTTAGAGAGAGCACCATCCAAGTGCATACATAAATAGCTACTACTAAATATGTAGTTTTGTTGTATTTTACAGTATTATACAATTTAATATTTAATATTACATTTTAATATCCACTAGCAAAATTTATTGTCTATGTATAATTTATTAACCCTATCCTTATATATGCGTATATAAATCTAAATATATTATTTTGCATAAGCCAGAACTATTATAATGAAATGCTTTAAATTAAAAGGATTCAGGAATTATGACCTTTTGCAAGAGTTTAAAATTCCTATTACCGGCCCAATCAACACGTAGATATTGTCCAATTAACAGCTCTGAGAAGAACAATTACTGCAAAGTTGGAATCGGGCATTAAAGTCGAAACGGTCTATATTGCATTTCTCTTTTGAGGCTGATGCAAAATTTTAAGTTTCCTGTAGATTATCAAATAAGGTCATATACACACAAACAAGTGAAAACATATTTCAAATAAGGCAAACATTTCAATTAACAGAACGAAACCTAACAGACCAAAACTTTTATATAGCTTGTTGATTCACACTCATTGCTATAAAATTAAAATATTTGTTTAATTAGGACTGTGTTAACAATTTATTATGAATACGTTATTAGGACAGCAACACTTTAACGCGGATATTTGTTTATAACGTCTTTTGTACAAGTTTTTATCTGTTCATCGGAGGGCTTAAAACTCGCTTTAACTTAAACTTATCACCGGCTAAAATAAGTTTAGGGTGTTTTATGTTTTAATTACCTTATTTATTATCATATTTTATGTTGAAAACATTCAAATTTATGTCTTTCGGTTTGCAGGAAGCTCACGGTCGTAAATTTTCTACATGTCAAGGATTTCGGTTCAAGAACGGAAAATATTACAGAATATTACTTTTTATCTGGAATCTGGAATCTGGGCAAAATTTTAATATTTGCGAGTTTCTTAACCTATTTAAAAATGTGATTAAACAATTGAAATCAAATCACAAAATATCAGCCAAAAAAATATTCCTTTGAATAATTATTTTATTACGCTATTTTATAACCGATTATTTTTAGGAACAAAAAAGAATAATATATTTATAGTTTAATTATACAATCTTAAAATTTAATAATGACCTAACAGTAAAACTCGTTTTGAATGTATGCTTAATATTTATAATTAGTTATAAAAAAGGCAAATGAACTGTCATTTAACCATTATAGGAAATTAAGATAAAATTTTAATGATTTCTATATTTTATTTAATAAAATTACAGAGAAGTAAAAGGTTTAACTGATTTTGATTCATTAATTTGACATAAATATGTTCATGAGATAAACGAAATTAAAAATAAATTCGTTATTGTTGATAGTATAGTTACAAAATGTGTCTTTCATACATTAAAATTATAATTAAAAGAATGGTTGTATTAGTACTGTACCTGGGAAAAGAAAACCAAATTTTTTAAAGTATTCTACCAATACTTGTAAGAATGAATCTAATTTTGGATCACTAATTTGATTGCAGAAAGTAAAATTCCTCAATTGAGCAGTTGCAGTTGATTACAACAGTGTTATTCGATGTAGCACAGGCATTTGACATAGTCAAAATGTATGTATATCAAAGGATGCTACTAATATTTTCGTAAGCAGTTTTTAAGCAAATGATAATCGATAATAAAATATTTCTATTTAAAGAATAAGCCGAAATCTACTTTTTGCATAGACATAAACAGCTTAACATAAGCCCGCTAACAATAGAAATACATCTTTTCATTTTAAGAAAGTTGTAAGAATTTTTTGTCACCTATATATCATGTTGTTTATCATACGGATCTGGTTACCAAAAAATAAGTATTTCTTATTTTTTGTTTGAATCGCTAAACAAAAATTTTCATTTATATGATTGAAAATAAAGAAATGGAAACTTTAAATAATATATTTATCTGAATTGTTCATGAAACGTTGAAAACGGAGATAGTAAATTTTTATCACAGCAATTTATGACCAACCCACATTCTTTGTTTTCCAAGTAAATAGCTGACTGGAACATTTTATTAAAAACCAAGTGACAGAATGAAATCAACAAAATGCAACGTTATTTATTTGATATAATATGAATCAGAATAGAAGACTTAAAAAGGAGTATAAGCAGCCATAGAACTGACACACGTCCAATTAGTATATGTTTTAAACTATACGGATCTGTTGAAATATCTAAAGTGTTCATGGCATGAGACGACTCGTTGATTGCTCTTGCTCGCTCTCTGCACATCTCGTCTTATTGATTTTGATCTTTTCTGCAGGTTATTACACCATTGTTCCATCCATCCGTATGCAAATATTCTGATGGGTTTTGTTTTGGTAACGGCCTGCCGAAAACCACAACAAAATGCACGTATTCAACAGAAATTTCTACACATGAAAAAAAATTCTCTTAGAAAGTACGTTTTCATAGAAAATACATTTTATTGCAAAAATTTGGCGTTCGTCTAAAGGAATGAAAAATATGGAGTGTACAAGAAACAATAACGAAACGAGGAAGAAAGATGGCAGTTACTACAAGATTGCTCCTATGGGTAGGGATAGATTGACGTTTTTAATGATTCATATATTCAAAACGTTTTGTCATTCTAGTGCCATTCGCGTTGTTTACAGTGTCTTGAAAAATGTATCTCGGCAAATAATGGAATTAAATCCTGTACATTTTCGTGGTATAATTGTTTACGATTTCCACCGTGGATTTTCTCAACAACAGTGTGCCAATCGAGTTGCTTTGAATTTTGGTGATGAAGCACCATCTCAGCCACTCTTTCGTTGGTTTTCCGATTTTAATCGTGGTCGTTGTTGACTCCAGGAAGAATTTCGTATAGGATGTTCAATACCGTCTGTTGTGCCAAAAACATCGTTGGTGTGCCTGAGCTGATATCGAAAGATCATCATGTGACTTATCATGCGATTGAGGTTGGCCTGACCATTAGTTCTACTTCAATACATTCAATATTGCTTGAACATTTGGTTGCTAAAAAGAGTTGTTCCCGTTGGATACTGTATAATTTCACAATGGTTGAAAAATATGAAAAAATACTCGTGTCGACTGGTCAAAGGAAATCTTTAAAAAATTAATAGCGGTGCTTCAAAAGACACCTATTGGATTGTTACATGTGACGATTCATGGATCTATACGTATGAGTCGGAAAATAAACAGCTGTTGATTATACGGCTCATTCAAAATGAGCCAAATCCAACAAAAGTTGTTCGTGCACGAAAAACTTCGAAGCAAATGGTCGTCTGTTTCTTCAAAAAACTCCAACCGTCAATTTTGAGTGGTACAAAATCATTTGTTTGCCAGAAGTATTCGGAAAAACGAGAAAAACGAACTGCAAAAAAAGAATAATTCCTCCGTACAGCCCCGATTTAGACCCAAGGGCTTCTTTTTATTCCCGGATATCAAAAATAAATTGTTACAACCAATGTTTTTCGTAATCTGAAAAAGCAATTGATGCGTTCAAATCGTATGCTTTTGAGATACCTCATTCGGAGTGAGAGAAGTGCTTTAAAAATTGGTTCAAATGCGTGTAAAATTATATTGAACTTCATGGAGAATATCTTGAAAAACAATTTGCGATAACAAATATTTGATTTCACTTGTTTATTTCAAAACTTATCAAAAACTACGTTGTATTCAATCTATTTGTTTAGTAGTAGGTACTAAATATGATAATTGTAGGAAAACGGAAAAGCAAAAAATATAACACGAATCCATTTCTACATATGCAAGACTTTGTAGAAAAGGAAAAAATGTCCACTGAACTAGATGAGATGCCTAAAATGGTAGTTTCAAGATACTTGGATGTAGTTTAGTGGAAATACTAAAGCATCTTACAAACTATAAGGAAAAACAGTATGAATACCTGATGCCCATAAATCACTTAATTTAGCATATATATTAAACTGATACAAGTGGACAATCAATTATTATAAATAATTTAAACTTGAGTAAAACTAAACGCGTGTCAAGAAAAAGCTAAAATATCATTTTTTAAATCAATTTAGTTATTGATTAATTTGGTTACACAATTCTATGTAGGTGTACACGTAACTCCAATAGTTTCTAATACATGATTTTCTCTTAGAAATGACTTGATGTCACGAATTGGCGGATTGTCAGTGAAACTTCTGCGTTTCTAGGTTGAAGGAATAATTTTACTAAAGATCTTCAATTTTATGTGAGTAAGGAAATATTCATTCGAACGTCTCTATATTTATATATAAATTGTTTTATACCAATCGCGAAATAATAAATTGTTTCCACATGAGTCATATTTTTGTATTTTTATTCTTTGTATTACGAAGAAACTTTTATGGGCAATAATAGTCATAGAAGATCATAATTTCAGTACTTTCTATAATTCATTTATTATTTTTATAAACTTAAAAATGAAAATGAAGAAGATATGGTAGATGTTTTCTTCTTCGAGTTGAAGAAGACTTTTTAATGAATGGCTTTCAGCACGCAAAATTGATTTTTGTTTCTATTTTCGGTTCTTTATTACTCACTGTGTCTGTGAATTAGCGAAGTAATTTACATTCATTATTATTATTAGATTTAAAGTTACATTAACATTTATATCTGTCGAATGTATCAGAATACGGATCCTTAATAAAACATATTTTTTTTTAATAATAGATATTGTTACTCTTTCCCTTCGCAGGAATTTATTTGCATGCCACTAAGTAACTCATGAATGCATTAACCTTTAAATCTTTAGTTATTATATACCTATAGATACAATTATCACATTATTTTTAGAAGTTAAGGTTTTGGAAAAATTATTATAGATTATCTTATAGAGTAAAATAACTTTCTGAATTTCATATCAAGAATTACGTTTCGTTACACATTAGCATATTTTGTAACCGTATCATTTAAATATTCCGGTCACTATCAAAAGAAATTCTGCTGTTCTCACCTGTCTAAGTTGGTAAAAGATCAGCTGCTTAAGTCCCAATTCATTTGGATACATTCAAAATATACATTATGTATAAGTATGTATACACCCCCGCGATGTTTCGTATTTCCGGATCCTGCACCTGTTTTTTTTGATATTAATACTTTCAAAAGTTAATGCAATTAAGGTACAGTGGTAGGTTTTTAAAAAAATTCGATTAACTTTGTTAAGCTTAATAGATTTAAATTTATTTCACAATCAGTCAATCGAAATAACTTTTGATTTTATGTATATTTAAGAAAAACAAAAGACATCAAATTTTATAACAAGGGAGATATTTTTCTACCATATTCTCAACTGTCATACGTATTTCCCTTCCCTCAATCATAATAATAATAATAATAATAATAATAATAATAATAATAATAATAATAATAATAATAATAATAATAATAAGGGTTTGCCTGTTCTCAAATTATTTTCTAAACATTTTTATTCCTATAATTCTTATTATCTTGCCTGTTCCGACTAGCACCAGGCTATTTTACTTTATGAAATTCTGTATTTTAAGTTTTTATTATCTTATTTCATTTGTCACACTTCTTTCGGCTTGTGTTGACATTGACATTGTTACTTATATATTTAAAAATAAAATTTTAAATTACTATTAATTTTTTAATTTTTATGGCTCGTTATAAAGTTGTTCATATTTTACGAAAATCGTAGCTTTTTCTATAAAAGTTTTTGCCTCAATTTCCTAATTCTTTTTTCATACTTTCTATTAATAATATAAATAAAATTTTTGGTACATTAATAATTTTGTTTATATCCATAATCCTATTTTTAATTTTATGCATTCAGTTTAATCCTTCACCAATCAATGTTTTGTGTGACGTTCCTTTCTACATTACTGTAAAATAATCCTGTCTTAACTAAATTTCTATTACTTTCAAATTTATTATTGTTTACTTATTAATAGCTAGGTTTTTTCTTTAATCTGGTTTCTTCTATTTTCCTAATACATTTTAAATAAACTGGGCATTGCCTATAATTAGCCGTGTGCTCACCCTACCATTTATGCATTTAGCTACACTACTTTCTGTTTTCACAAGTGAGCCATCTCTCGTGTTATGCTCTTTTGCACATTTCACGCATTTGGGTTTCAAACAGCAGTTGTTTTGAAAGTGGCCAAATTTTTGGCAGTTATAGCATTGAGTCATCTTATTTTTCCGGCTGTATGATTCCCATTTAATTTTAATATTTAACACACCTGTTACTTTGTACAGATCTTTCAAATCAACTTCTTTCTTTACAATAACTAGATAACTATGGGCTTTTTAGTTTAATGTCCCTAGCTTTTAACGGAACTTTTTTCTCGATTATAGCTTTATCACTATTCATTTCTAGTTCATTTTTGTATTTCATCTACATCTAATTCTGGTACGGCTTTTAATACCGTTCTTTTTACTTTGTCAGTCCTATCAGTATAGGTATAATAATTTACTTCATCTACTTTTAACTGATGTATTAATGTATCCCTATTTTTTTTAGTGGTTGTAAAAAATGTTGTATTGGTACGATTGAATTGGACTGTGAAATTGTTATTTTGTAAGGATTCTCTTACCTGCTCAATACATTCCCTGTGCTCGTCTATTTTGTCTTCTATGACTACCGGTGGTGTTTTCGCTTGCTTCTTTCCCTCCTCTGCACTTTTAACTTTCTTTTCATCCTCTATTCCTACTATTATGTTCGCTTTCTCTTCGAACCTTTCCAATGTATGAAATCGGTTATTTAATTTTACCTCTTCTTCCTTGTGTTTGTCGTTTGGTTTTTTGGCTTCATCTATTCACCCACTTTATTGCTTTTTGTGATGTCATCTGTTGTTTTATACTCGCTATCAGTTTCCACCCGTGGTTTTCTTTAGCTTTCATTCTTTTCTGCTGTTCATAATACTCCTGTTCTTTTTCTTGTGGTATAGTACATACTATTTGTTCATTCTGCTTTTCTTTTTGCATCTGTAATTTTTTCCTAATCTCTTCCATAGGTCTTTTCTCGCTTTCACTTCCTGAATCATGTATTGCTCTTGCCCTTCTATCTCTGTACTTATATTCAATATTTTTGTGGTTTGGCATCTCGTAAAATTTTTCTGTTTGCTTTTTCATCTCACCGAAAAATTTGATACCCAAAAATTGTATTTTTGGGGTAAGTCCCTCAATCGAGTTAAACAATACATTATAAATAGAGAAAGTACTAAGTATGGGTATTCCAGTACTTTGCTCTACTTTCGATTTTAGCACTATCTTGCGGAAACCAAAACTCTTACGTATTCTAAAGGGTGGCAATTTATTTGAAATCTAATTTTACAAATAACATAGCATGACATTTTTATTTTAATTGATTGCGATTAAAATTAAATTTATTTAATTTTAACTTTAATGTCAGCTATCCTATGCTTATTTACTTCAATTATGTTTTGTTATATTATGTGTTGAATTATTAATAAAATTAGCTTTCAAATGAAGTGTCACACTTTGGAATGCGTAAAGGGCGTTAAAATCAAATGTTATTTCGAATGGTTGGTTTTGAAATTGTATATAAAGGATTAAATAATCTCCTATTTGAAACATTTTTTCATCATTTTTATAATTTTTTATCTTTAACCTTTACATTGACGTAAAATCAGATACAATAGTGCTTATGGTTATTTCTTATTTTCGCCAGAAATCTTTTACTTTCAGTCATACTAAAGATATACCATTGTCATAAAAATAGCAAAATCTGACGGCATTCAATACACATATAAATACTGTTGTCGTGATTTCCCTTTATTAAAAATTTCAAACAAATTGGTATTCCGTGCATCTGGATTTCTCGAATAAAATATTTGAATCTTTAGACGAGATCATGATATTTAATGTAATTAACAGCAGCAACAAAAATAAAATAAAATCGAAACCATTATTTTTTTTATTAATAAAAAGTAGCCGATTCCGAGGTTAATTGTTTCATTTTCTAGTCCGAGACATATTTTAAAGCCATTAAGTAAATTTATAAGGTTTAAGAAAGAAGATGTCAATTTATTGTGTTCTACGTCTGCATAGTTTAGCAAATATAACATCATTAAAATGAACGTGCACATGAACCTTTTCTTTTAATCAGCTACTGAAGTCAGCAGATGTCCAGAATATTCAAATAATGTCGGATTTAATTTAAGAGAAATGTCAAAGTCGCTATATTTAAAGATATCCTCCGATTACTTTAAAAGAACAATCGAAGAAACAAATGTAAAAATTCAAAATAAATGAATAACAAGAAAACAGCACCAACTGCATTTCTTGGTCCTTATTGTTTAGAATTTACATTTTTTATATATGCGTCTTCTGAACAGAAGTGTAAAATGGTTTAATGATAATAATCTGACAACATAAATAATTTAATTACGGCAATATTTTGACACGTAACTAGAGTCAAGCTTTTAATTCTCGGCCAATCAGCTAAAGGAAGCGATAAGTCAACATCAGAAATTCAGCATAACAGTCGCAAACATTTCACCCCAACAACGTATAATTTCACTAAATTTCAAATTTATTAAGGGCCAATGGTCTACCCTAAACGATAACGCATTGCACAAAATTTACTTAAACAAGTATTTATTTTTTTGAAAACGTGTTCAATATTTTTCTCTTGAAAGCAATATTTATCATTATATGACTAAGGAAACAATTATATATATATATATTTTTCATTTATTATTACTATTAGCAATATTATTATATTCATTATTATTGTTAATATACTAAGAGAAATATTAAGAACAATTACCAAAAATAAAATAAAATGAAAATTAGTAATGGTAAATAACAACAATGTATTTAATAAGGAGCAATTAACAAAGAATAACTATATAAATGTTTTTATTTTTTCTACTTAATACATTTACTAGAATTATTTCAAATGGGCTTTAAAATGTATATTTATACCCTAAGCAATCATGCTCTACTTAACTGGTTGATTTTTGTACAAAACTGTAGCACTCAGTATATTTCTTTTTTTTTTTAATAAAGGAAATATTAGTACGCTTAGGTCTTTTGTGTTGTTTTCATGTATCATCTCTTAAAAATAAAACATTTTTGCATCTCTGAACCTAATGAGAAAATAAACTAGAAATGAAATTTGAAAAAAAATCATACTAATAACTTTTCAGAAAAAAAAATAAGTCCATGTAATGAAGTTAATTTTAAATGAAGAAAATTTCTTAGCTTAGTCAAACTCTCTACATTTGGCCATTTATTGGTAGCTTATTTTTTTTTATTCATACCACTCCCGAACTTCAACAAAAAATGTGGAGCGTCCCTATCTTACTTAAAAATATCGTGGAAATTTATTTTTTCCTCGAAAACAATAATATACAGGGGGTTGGATAGCAGGGGCGAGAATTTTTTCTCGTCCCTAAGATGGTTCCCACTCCAGCATTCACTGTTGGCTTCAAATTAACAGTGCTAAAGTAGCGCCGGAAAAGAGTAACCAAGCCTACACAGAACACGAGGCTAATGACCCTGGTAGCCGAAGCCGTCATTCAAAAATAGGAAATAATAATGTACATTTTTCAAGCGGACGAAAAGTTTATTTTGAAAAATTTTATATGAAGAACCGTTTTCAACTTGGCTAGAAAATTTTTTTTAACTTCATCTCCAGACACTTTGTATCTAGTAAAAGGTGTGTGTTATATTTATGATTTATTTATATTTATTGCATGTCTAATTTTATCTAATTATTATGTCTCTCTAAACACACAATAAAAAATGGAAACATCGACAAAAAAAAACAAGCTTAATAACGTCCATTTATTAAAAAAAGGTCGACAGAGATAAATTTTAAATATTTTATTTTATAATGTCTTCGAATGAAACTGGAGTTTTGTACTTTTTCAGTTTATCCGGTTTATAATTTTATTATCTGGTCCGTGTTTCCAACCTTTTTTGAATACCAGTCAATTAGTGGTGAATAAGAGCAGAGCAAACGTTTTTATGGCCTAAAAATGATAATTCGAGTCCTTGGGATACCACCAGTGCCAGTATTTTGATAAATAACTTATACGCATCCATTCCAGGTAGATTTTATAGGTCCAGTGTCAATGAAAATCAATAAAACGTATGTACGTAATACAAGTTTATCATTAGATATTCGTTGCGCTATATGGTAAAACAATAAAATATTAAGGTCTTCTTAAAGTGCGCGCGTTTCGCAATCCCATTTGAATCAAGTATTGGAAAAATTGTTACTCGTGGATTTTACTTGTAATGCTAATTTATCGAGAATTAAATTTTATGACATCAAAATACAACAAATAATGTTGCTCAACTAATGAGCACTTATTACAGATTATTTCCTTTTATGTTTAATTACAAAGGTATTTGCACTGCCGCGCGGTTAAACATATAATTAAACAGTTCGGTTATTGTAGGGCTATTAGTTTAAAATTGTCATCTAATAAAGCGTTGATTTTTAAAAATACTCTCAGAACTGCTCTATAAAGATTCATAGATGCAGTTACTGACCACCTATCGATTTTTATTGCTTTCTAATGGTATTCTGGTATACCACATTCTTTTTCTGACCAGGGAAACTACATTTAAAAGAAAAAAAATATCAACCAACGAGATCAGAGACAAAGTATATATACAATATGTCCCCCTAAGTTGGAATCATATGGAAAACTTTTTTATTATTAATTTTAGGAAAAAAAGTTATTCTTCATAAAAAGTTCTACATTATCTAAAACCTAGAATACAGTCATCAAAATTATTTGCAAAATTATTAGAAAACATCGAAAAACTAATGTGTTTCGTAATCACAATTCATTCAAAATAGAAATATTAGTAAAAAATAAAATAATCTGAAGTTTTAATTTAAATGTATGTACTTGCATATTTAAACGTAATTTTTAATTCTGAGCAACTTTTTTTAGTAACATTTTTCGATATTGTCAAATTTAAAGGTACTTTACTCTTGAGTAAAACTCATATTTTTTGACAAACCTCGTATACCACAGAAAAAATTTGATTTTTGATGACTGTATTCTAGGTTTTAGATAATGCAGAACTTTTTATGAAGAATAACTTTTTTTCCTAAAATTAATAATAAAAAAGTTTTCCATATGATTCCAACTTAGGGGGACATATTGTATATCTTTTATGACGCTGCTTTCACTTCATTTTAGCAATTTTACTTAACTTTTTGTCAGTCTGTCTTCTGACATTTTACATAAATACAGCGACAGTGCAACTGTTCTTACTATATTTTTTGTCTATTTTTCCTTTTTGGCTTGTTTCTGTCTCCTTTCTAACTTCCTATATCTTTTAGATATTTTCCATCTTGGTTCTATCAAAGGATTGTTCTATGTTTATCCTCACTTTATTTTTCCTATTCTTGTTGGTATTGTCGGTGCGGTGTTCATTAAAATTATGTAATTTTGTATAATTTCTTTTTATCGGTATTTAATTTATTTTAATGTTTCGTTTAATTTATAATTTAATGCTTCTTCTGTTGTATAGCCCATTCATTTTACTATTTTTGTTGTGTTTCTTCTTCTTTTTCTTCTGAAGGTTTATTATTTGTTCTTTCTTAATTGTTTCAGAGTACTATAGAAATATTTTTGGTTTTTTTATCCAAATTTCACCTACGCTTTTGGTTTTATTTAAAGGAGATGAAAAATAGGAGCCAAAAAAATAGTAAAAAATAGGAGCCAAAGGCAAACGGATTCAAAAAAAGGGGCCAAATAAAAAAGGGACCAAAAAAATTAATTTAACTATCCTAACCTAATCTCTTAATTATTCTAACCTAACCTAACATAACATAACTTAAATTAACCTAACCTAATCACAAAAAGGTCCTATAAAATATGTATTTGTAGATAATTCCATAAATGCTAATTTTAATTTATTTTGGCTATTTTTCTTTAACTCCCTGTACCCTCATTTCCTTTTTTTTTATAATTGTAATATAATATATTTTCAACTTCTTCCTTTTTGTTTATTTATTTTGATCATTTTATTTGTTGAACGATACACAATATCAATGGCTAATGTTTAATTTTTGTCCAGCAAATTAGAGTATCTAAAAGCAAGTAAAGTGCAATATATATATAAAGTTTTAATTTGTATTTGCTGATTAATAAATAAAAAGGACCACTCTGTAGGATGTTAACTTGGATAATCTTCACGTGCTTTTGGCCTTAAACACTATATTTATCGTGTACAAATACATAAATTCCATCAATTACTAAGAAGCAATGATGAGACAGACTGCCAACATATGGTAACCATACTTCATAAATCTGAGTAGATTATAAAATAACAATGATATGTTATATTTTAATAATGGAATAAACAAATAAACTATAAAAGAGTCGTGTTTATGGCTCCTTTCTGCAGTACGTCCTAAAATTTTGTCGGTATAAATATTATGACAAAACACAAGCAAGATCGTTGATGTTCAGCAAACTGTAAAATATTTTTTTATTGTCACGAGTCGATTTTAATGTGACGCACATGGTGCGCCCGTCATTTTTTATAATAGAGCCTGTTTCCCCTAAAGCTATTGATTTTGTGTAATGAGATGGTAAATTAATTTAGTGAATTTTTATTCGCCTGTAAAGTGTGACATATGTCCCAAAAGGGCATCCACATAAATGTGTTTTAAAATATTTTAATAGTGCTATTTATTTTAACTTTACCATTCGAGGGGAATATGAATGAAACACTGTCACATTTCTTAACCATATGCGATCCATCTTTTAGGTTTAAACATTTTTAAGTATGTGCTAATAACGCAACATTTTTGAACCGATAAAAACAAAAACACTGTACATTTAATCAAATGTGGATTGTGGATAAATGTAAATATATTTATAATATCAACTTCATTTGATTCTTTGATTTTTTAAATACTTTTAATTATCACTACCTCAAATTATCAAACTAACAATAAGACATTAACAAGGATATCGATCATTTATTAAATAATAAAAGAATGAAGGGTAAGACAAACAGAAAAAATTGCAAACCAAAAAAATATAAATGCACTCTGAGATCGATAGTACAAAAGTGTAGAAAATAAACGCTAAGTATTGATTAATGGAAAAGATGATAATTTTTCACGTTTAGCTAATTTTCTTAATTCGTACGTAATGATTATAAAAAATAATATGTACTATTCACTTGACTTATAAACCAGTCTAAATTATAAGCTTAGAAACATAAACTTTTTCAATGTACCTTCATTGCCTGCAAAAATCTTCGAATAGGCAATGAACGTACCTGCAATATCGAAACCAATTAGATTAGTGGCTATGAGCATTAGGTAGGCACTTAAGTACGTACCTATGATCGTTTATTAAGCTTTTTTAAGACAAAAATGACATCATTACGGTGAAAGTATGCATTAGAATGGTATACACGTTACATTCTTCGGCAGCAGTAAAAGAGTACAGAAACAGACCATCTAGTTTAAATTCTATTTGGAATTATATTTGTCCATATTTATATAAATCTGGCATACAATTAGCATAAAACTAGAAGAATCTATTCCTAACCACAATCTTTTAAAATTTTGACTAATCGTAGTGATATCCATTTAAGTCAACATTATATATACTGCAATAGCATTTGATGTACTGCATTTTAGTTATAGCAAAATTTGTTGATAAATGATAAATAAAATTCGTTATTAAATTCGACTAGATTTAATAAATTTTATAAGGAAAACAAAATTAGCTGCCAAATTATATACTCAATTAACTTAAAATAAAATAAAATAAAACAAAAACAAAAAAATATAAAGATACAAAAGAATAAACAAATAAACATAGTATAATCAACTTAAGCCTCACTAAAGGTAAATTAAGTACCCAAAACATCTCAAATTAATCTGTATTTTTACCACATGTCTCCCCTTACTATTGATATGACAGTTTCGAGTGTGTAATTGTTATTTTATATAATCATTATGTAATTTGCTCTGTCCATGTTAATTTTAACTTTAATTCAACATATAATTAAGTTAGTTTTTATTTACATATAATAATTTTTTACCACACATTAAAAATTAATTTTTATGTCTAAATTCACATTTGATGATTATTGATGATCCTCTAGTTGTCCTGAAGATGGCTTTGTTATTATCCGCAACTAGTCGTCATTAAATGTTTTTAACTTTTTGAAATTAACGAAATTTGTGGTAAAGATATTGAAGCTTTTTTATTGTTTCTAATCTCCCATACCACATTTGAGAAAAATGATAATCTTTATTAATGAAGATAATAAATTATTCTAAAATAAATTTAAATTTTCCTGGTATTATTCGCTGTGTTGAATTCAATGTAAAGAAATGTTTTTCGTTCGCTACCATTTTAGTATGTATTTAAAATGTTAATTCATAACAGTTGTCTATTCTTGCAACTTGAATATCGAATTAGTTTTCACATTTTTGTACAATTAACTTATATCCGTTACAAATTAACCTCAATTCACAAGCAACACATTTAGTTCCTGCTACGTTGTAGCGACTAAATATGTCACTCCATAGTGGTTTGCCTTAGTTCCCGCCAAGTCATAAGAACGCATTAAATCTTTAAATCTTGGGGAACAAATATCACGTAGCCAAGTCGTATTTGCTACCTTCCGGCTACAGTTCCTACAACTTCATGGAACCACACGGCTACGTTGTAGGAACATTCCAGGGTAGTTCCCGTGTAGTAGCGTTCACTTCCGATATTTTCCATGTTTGTTGTCTTTGTTTCTCATATTTCTGAATATTACTTACCTCAACTTAATTTGTTATTCCATTCATTAAGGTTTCCATAACATCATTCTTTTAATACTATGTTATGGCGGTATAACCAGAATTGATAATATTTAGATAATTCATGTGTTGTTCGTATCGGATACAAAATCTACAAACGAATGAAAATTTATCGTAAATTTTTGAAAATTCGGTTGAAAAAATAAAAGCGCTCTCAATATATACACTCATTAAATAAAAAATATTTAGAATATCATAACAAATATAGCCACAAGAAACGTCATAATTTTATAAATAAAAAAATTACAGAATACAAAAATGCTATTTTGTCAAAACTAGAATTATCACAATATTATCTTGGTAATAGAAGTAGAATTTGTTCATCATATATAAATGCATTACGTATAACTTAAATAAATAAATTATCTTTTTATAAATATCTAGTGATTTACTTACAGAAATCTATTTATTGAGTAAGTAATAAAAATTATCCATAGGAAGAGTTAAAAATTTTAAAAGGGTATTTTTTAAAGCCTATGCCGAAGTTGACTATTTTTATTTTGTGTACCTGAAAAATATGCCGAGTCTTCCAAATCTAGGAAATTTTGGGGAAAACACTTCACTGCACAAGTTTTGTATTCTAATCACTATATTTTATATTAAAAGTGAAGTTATGTTCTATAAAAGATATATGGAGAAATTAATTAATCAAGTAAATCATGAATTTAACTATTTTAAAGAAGTGGATTCTTAACAGTTAAATTTTATAACTTCATGAATCAGTAGCGTATGTCTAATTTTTACGATTTGACAGCTATTTTTATAAAAATTTTCCATAATACCAGACTACAGTAATTTGAAATCAAATAATAGAACATGTTTTTACTTAAAACAACTATATATTATTAAATTTCAAATCTGCATACAAAAAATTTATAAAAATATTATCGATTTAAGTATAGTTTGTACTATAATTTTGCCACATTTTTTTAAATAATGTTACTACATTTGGATACTAATACTAATTAAAAACAGCTCAAACATGTATCAAAACAATTAATTTATCAATTTTACAGATTAAATTGGCTATTAAATAATTATTGGTTCCCAAATGATAATACAATATAAACTGTAGTCATCCCATGTGATATCGTATTAAATAATTGAATTTTAAATAAACTTTAACAATATATATTTAATAAGTTACTACTATGATATGCCAAAATTTAAGTCATCTGTGACTTGTCTGGAAATCGTACAAAGAAATCACTTTTAATAAATATAATCTAATGAGCTCAATGTTCATACGGGACCATTGGGCCTCTCTTACTAGAATGTAAATTTGTAAAATTTTGATTATAATTCACATAGATCGTTTATCATTTATCATTTTAGTTGTTTTAATAACTAAATACATTATTTTTTCCAAAATTTTACCACTCATGTCAAAATCCCGTTGCAACAAACATATTGTAGAACTCTGCTGAAATAATATGCCCATACAGCATAAATATTTAAGAAACGCCGTACGGATATCCACAAATACGAAGATAGCGGTGGATATTTACTTTTGATATTCATTGTATATGAAGTAGATGTAATTATACATCTGTCAATATCGACTGAGTGACATAAATATCCACCGCATACGACGAATTGATATCTTATATGTATTATTGGTGAGATATAATTAATTACAGGTTCGTTTGCTAGTGATTAAAAAGAACCACCTAAATCGATCAATAAGGTATTAGAAGGTTTCAATGAAACTTTCATCGATTCGCGTAAATATGCCCAGCTTTATTTTATTTCATCGTCAGAAAATAAAAATTCCTTCACAAGTCAGAAAAAAAATAATTTGCTTATATTTCGTAACACTCTTTTTATATCAACTGATTAAAAAGTAATCTCTTATCCAACAAGCCCACACGATTTGAGCGAATTCCAAAATAATTGCTGATAATTATCAGCAGCTGAGCCTCAGCGCGATCAAGGTTCTTATCACCAATGCACGAATGTTGAAAATTTGTCAACTTAACTTCTTCATCAGACTTTGATAATGAACCAACTCAATTAGCAGTCGCTTTATCAGAGTTGGCTTCGTGTAGCGAAAGATAAATAAGGGAACGTTAGCGACACCTTGTTTTAGAGTTTACTTTATTCTGCGTCCTTGGAAATCATTTAAAATTGTGGGTTTAATTGAAATATTTTTCAATAAATAAAATCGTCATTTTGGCTCGAAATTAAAGATTTAAAAGTAGAAAATTCTACTTTAATTGATAACAAATGCTTTGTAGAACACTAAATTAAACTAAGATTATTAGAATCTGGATCGAAAAACATAACCTATCAGTCGAAAATGTTGTTAAGAATCGAGTGGAAGCCCTTTTCTAATTATAAAAACAGCCGAATCTGAAAATAGACATTAATTAAAGAAAAAGATTTATTCGTAACGTCAAAAATAACCCACGCTGATCTGAATAAGATAAAATCGAGGGTAATAAAATGCGGGCATTTTAGGAGCTAGATATCTAGATTCAGATCAGATAACTCCTGAGCTTTCTATATCTTGTAATGGATGGGCAAGAAACATAGAAGACTATTACTTAATGCTTGTGCATTAGGCTATATGTAAACAATCTAAAAATAGTTGATTTACGACAACTTTATATTAAATGGCTTTTGCGCCTAAGGTGACAATGTAATACACCTCATGGGAAATTTGTAACATATAAATAAGAGGAAATGCTTTTATTCGATTGATTTCTCAAGTACGATAGCGTATTTTAACAGCTTTATTTATAAAAAAATAACATAAATAAAAAACAAGTGAACAACACACTGTATACGTAATTTCAAATTTCGAAAATCTTAACTATATTCTTCATCTAAATTATTCGGAACATGTACATGTAATGTAGATTAACCTCAGAACTGACTTTTATCCACATTTCTACCATACTGGCATAAAATTATCATAATAAACGAAGCAAACGCGTTTAATCCACTATATTACAAATTTAGTTTTATGGATCTATAAATCATGGCTATAAAATAAAATTAACACATGTTTGGCATGAATTTACAATAACATCAATTTATTTTTCATACCCAACGAAATATCATTAGAAATTTACAATTGTATAATGGATAATATCGATTATCGAAACTTAGGCGACCAAAACCTTTTGCGGTGAAATGAATAAATAAAAAATTACGTTTAAAAACAGTGGCGTACACGCTTTATTTTAACTTTTTTTTAATTCATATTTAATCAATTCTTTGTCGTGCTCTACATTTACAATAAATAGTTGTATTTAGTAAGTGTTCTCATTTGCTTATTTTTCTAAATATAATTGTAATTTATATCATACAATATAATTTTAAAAATTTTTCTCCCGATTATCCTTCAAGTTGAAATAAGTTTTTATTCCTAAAATGCATTTTATTTTTAAATTTATTCAAATGGATAAAAGTATTTACATTTTAAAAATCCATGCTTTAAGATGTTAATATTCCAAAAGGTTAACCAAAACAACAATAAATTCGAATTTCTTACGAGGGTTATTTTTTTTTCGATATCCAATGGAAGGGAAATTAAAACCATAGTAAAATTCAAAAATATTTTATTTGCTACATTTATTTACACCTTTCAGTTACTTCTCAACATCTGTATCTGTAACATAGAGAGGTTGGTGACCCACAACACTTAGGCCACATTTGGCTCATTGTGCATCCTCCTCTTGTCGAAGATTTCCTCTAGCTCGTCAACCAACCTACTAATTTTATGTAGGTTATAACGTCGGCTAGAGGTGCGTCCTTTATATGGGACGGATTAATCAGAATTCGCTGAACAAAAAGTATCTTATAGGTGAAAGTGCTGGGTAATCTCAGAGGATATGTTCCATTATCTGATCTTCATGTTCTCACCTTCTACATAAGGGCGTGTCATCCTGTGCTTCCGAAGATGGCAATGGCCAGTCAGAATGCCTATAGCTAGGCGAAGATTCTGCCTGGTCATTGTTAGGTATTTCTTGTTTGTCGAGGTAAGGTACAAGTTCCCTGGCTAGCTTACATTTTCTTGTTTTATCCCATCTTTCCTTAAACTTGTCTTAGGTTTGTTACAGCTGATGCTGTCAAGCCAGTGAGGGGTCCAAGAATTTCCTTGGAGGCTGCTCTCCTAGCCATGACCTTTCAATTTAATCCTTGATCCAGCCAACTGTTACTACGTTGTTGTTGCTTGATGACATTCTGGAACTAAGCCCGACGTAATACATAGTCTATATAGGATTAGTAGTGATTGTTTTTTATCTTTTTACTTTATATTCAGGTTTAAGGAATTGGAGTGTGCTCCACATCCTGAACCTCTTTCTGTTTTGGAACCATTAGTATAAATATGAATGGCATCCGTAGGATGCGATTCTTGTTTGGTTCTTGTTACTATCTTGTAGAGTCTGTCAAAGACATATGTCTATTTGATCGAGTCCATATTCGTCTGTAGTAGCGGAATCTCACACAAGGCTTCCTGCTATTCGAGATTTCTCAATCTGCCGGATCCTCCATCAGGTTCTATGCCAACAATGCGGAGTCGTATCATAGTTATCAGAACAACCTCCTTGATATGGATGTCAAGGGGCATAAGGCTAAGAATCACTTCCATTACTCTTCTTGGTGTGGTTCTCATAGGTCCTGTAATGTTATGACATGCTATTCTTTGGATTTATTCTTTTAGTCGTAGCGTTATACCAATATTCCAATACCTGGTCACAGAAGGCAATCGCTTGCGCTTTTTGCCAATTCTCTACGCTGGTCTGAAGCTGGTAGTCTGTGCCAAGATACTGCCCGCCCAGCCAATATTTCGTGTAAGCAAAGAAAAACTCAGAGGGACCGCAGTGATTAAACATTTTCTATAAAAAAAGCTGAAGGAGCGTCTTTGTTGCAGCTACAGTTTGCACCCGAAGATTATCAGGAAGAACAATGTCTAATGACAACATTAGTCCTACCTTGCTCTGAATTGCCCTTCGTAGACGTTGATGAGTCGCGGTTTATGAAGCACACGCTCCACAGAATGTTTTGCAGGAATGTTTACGTGCTCACTACGTACTCAGAATTGACAAGTGCGACATGAAGTGATCGACGAACGTACGAAAGACACTGGGCAAAACAGATGCGCAAAGCGTCATCGGATTTTCACTGTAGTTTTAATTTCGCGACCAATCCGACTTGGAAAGAAAATTGTCCTCGTATAATAATTTGTTATCTACGCCTGTGAGTGATAACATGAATAAATAATATAAAACTATGTTTATACCTATTTCGCTTGGGATGTGATACAGCTGGAAAAGTGCCTTTCACTGCTTTTTCAATTAAGTAATTAGCCGCATGAATTTCACGGTGATTTATAATTAGATTTTTCAAATACATTACCATTAGTATTAATGATCGTGGAAGGAAATTATGAAAATGGAAACAAAAAATGGAAAAGTAGCTAGGTACATACAAAAAAATCAACTTATGTATTGGGTAAAAGCAAATAAATATAAATGAATATTTTAATTTTATTGATATCTAATTTAATTTGAATTAATATAATAGTCATGATAAATTCGCAAAAAAAATTATTCAATTTTTTTTTTGATGATGTATAAGAAAAATAGGGTCTCAACTATACGCTCAAATAAAAAATGGTGAACACAATAACTCTCAAAATGAACTGTTTCTTGATTGGCGCCATATGGCAGTTTTTATTAATAGCAGGAGAAATAATACAAATACGAGGTGAAATCTGTTAAAACGGCTTTGGCCGCAAACGGAAATGACTTAAACCGCAGCACGCGAGCACTCAAAATCCAAGTGATAAGCAAATGCTCGAGAAATATTTCATAGTTTTTTGACACTCTACGGAAATAGCGTTCTTTTTAGTTTATTCAAGAAATTGAAAACCGCAACAAAATCTTTAAAAATGTTTTTTTATTATATTATGGTAACCCCATTGAAAAGCCTTCATCAAAATTTTGTTACAAATACTCGATTTTTTAATAATGGCTAGTTTGTACTACATACATAGAGGAAGGATATAAATTATACTAAACAAAATCGTAATCTAGTAAACCATGATAGCTATGAAGTCGATTTAATAAAAAAAAATACCCATTGCCAGGTTTTATTATGTAAAATAGTCTGTTCCGAGGATAAGATAAAAATATTTTATTTTAGAGTTTTTATTTTCGGAAATATTAAAAAATTACAATATTTCATCTTTTGAAACTACTATCCAGTTTAGTTTTTTGACTTCAATTCAAACTGCCATATTTTAACATTTATATAAAAACATCATTATCATTTTTCAATAAAATTTTTTTATCAAGTGTATACCACATCTAATTAGTGATTAAGCATATTTCTTTTAAATAAAATTTATTTTTGTCAACAAAATTGTTCTCTTTAAATGCCATATTAATTATTAGATTATAATTATATGGGATTAGATGTAACATACTTTTTAAAACAAAAATGTCGAGAACATCACTTATTTTTTTAAATATTTTTGATTAATTTATTATTTTTCATTTAAAATCAAGTTTACTTCTTTTTGAACTGAAATAAAGCAATTTTTCTAATCAAACCTACTGATTAACTTTACAACAAAAAAAGAGGGATTTTTCCGATGACTTTTTAAAAATGTTTGGTTAAATTTTATTGAAAAAAGGACAATTAAAATCATAATATGCAAGTTAAACATCATTCTGTTATACTTGGGATAAAATTTCTGGAAAAATAAAACATTTCAGTTTAAACTGTTCGTTTTTATTTTAACGCGTTTGAAAAATAGTAAAATGAGGTAAATAAAATGAAACATGCTCTATTATAATTGGTGGTTAATTTTTTTAAAAGAAATTTAAGTATGATATTATTTAAATAAATTTTTTTAAATAAAATTTGGAGCAATAAATAGGGCAACCACGGTCTTATATTTAAATTTTAAATTAATGTCCGTAGGGATTTCTAAAAAAGAATGTGTATTATAAGAATATTTGTGATGTCAATCAATTATAATAACGAGAAATAGTAAGTACTGCAATAGAAATAATTCCAGAAAAAAAAGATAAAAGGAAAAACACGAAATCCGGTTTTTTATAATTACAATAATGGTGAACATTATTTATATATATATATATATATATTCCCCAAAATAATCTTCTTAAGCCTCTATTGCTTTTTTATTTTTAATCAAAATTTTCAAAATTTAACTTAACTTTCTTGTTCAACCAATAATCTGCGCCAAATTATTAATTGTACATACAGTTAGAATCATTTAATTTACATTATTATTTTTCATATATTTATTTGAAATATTAATAAACTTTAAAGAAAAAAATTCAATAATCAATAAAATTTGTTTAATCTCCACCATTATTATTTAATTATTGAAAAACCGGTTTTTTGGCTATAGACATTCCAAGAGTTATTTCTTTAATTGCGGCAATGATTCTTTCTCGTAATAATAATTAGTTTACATACAACTTTTTACAGTAAACATTACTTTTTAAAACTTAAATTGGCTAAGAATACTTCAGTTTCATGGAGATACATTGTAATTTTTAGTTTTTCTATCAAATTTGCCATTAATTATAATTAAATTAGCATGATTACATAAATTACCTAATTTACCCTTTTTTAATATAGATTTGATTTCAATACTTTATCTACAAAAATAATAATTATTCAATTTGAAATTAATAACCTCATATGAGGCTAGACTTAATATTCAAAATCTAAGTTTAATTAAACACTAATTCCTGAACATGTGCCAAAAGTTAATATGTCATATGAACAAATTACGATTTATAAACAAAAGATTGTATTTGTTATAATCTTTTATCTTTGTGAAGAATTTCCTATACCTTAATTTATTATTTTTCGAGATAGTTTTCCTAAAATGTTAGGAATACTTTTAATATGTTTAACTAAAAATAACTTAATCATGGGTATAATAATATAACAAAATGCTTTTTGTCAATTGGCCCAGCAGCCAATCTTTGGTTACATATTTTTTCTCGATTTGGGTTTTTTGGAAATGAAGTTACATTTCACAAAAATGGAACAGTGAATAAGCATATCTTTTTTACTATTCAGCAATCACACCTTACTATGTTAAAACAATGTAACTGAATGGATTGGGAGATGAAGGACATCAATAAGGTGAAAAACATGTCATAAACCTGAAATTTATTTACGTTTATTAAAAAAATCTGTCGAACTTCTATCTGTCTTGGAAAATGGTATATTGTCAGATACCGAAACCTGGGTAGACCTTAATACATATTAAAACGCTTTGGAAGACTGTGCAAATTCAAGATAAGTGTTATTTATCTTTCCATATTTATTATGAATAATTTACATAAAGCAAGAGTAGAAACAATGAATTTAATAATGACGTGAGTAGGTTTGCAAAACTATATCTACGACACTATCAAGATCCTGCAAATACTGCTCCTCACGGGCCTAACAAAAACGATTTTTATTATGTTCGTTTTAATAATAATACTGTTAATAATAGAGTATTAGAAGAACAAATATTGAAACAGCCTGGGCTTCGTAACTAATATGTCGCACGTCAGAAATCCGCACTATTACGTGCTGTCGTTTCATAGGACAAGCAACGCGCATCAGAAACGGCAATCAGGACATTTAACCTTTTTCCCAGGACAATACTTGTAACGAGTGTAGGCATGCACAGAGTTGTTTAATTCTCGGAGTCCGAGCACCAATTAACTTAATCATTCCTGGGGTAATGACTGTCTGTCGTGTTGGTGGTAATACAGAGAAGCATGTTGTTACAATTCTGTCGTAAGCGTCATTAAAATTTCAGCTTGTACATTTTAGTTAGATATAGTTTACATCATGTTTAAATAATATTTACTGCGCTATAAATTCCATAGAAATAAATATAGTTTTAAGCGTCTTAGTTGTAAATATTTTTAGATAGTGAAAAGTGGAATTAATAACAATACTATGGTGTAATAAAAGCACTAAGATAAAAGAGATTAAGATAAACAGTAGATCCTAATTTAAGAACTAAAGTAATACAGTAAAAATTCGGAAGTTAAAAAATTTATTAATCACAAAGCCGATTACGACCATCAAATATCTTTTTAACACCATCTGTTTCTTTTTCATAAACATTACTCAGAGGAAATTGTTTCTGAGTTTTTAAAATAATATCTATAATTAGGGCGGTTTATTTTCAAAGTCGTTAAATTGGTGTCATAATTAGCTTGATTATTTTCGTATTTTAATTATGTTTTCAAATCAAATACGCTGAAAAAATACGATGATCGAACGAAAATATGTTTCCTTAAATATTTAAATTTTATTGTTGTCGAACAAATTGTAGGTTTAAAAAATATAAAAAAAGCTTAAATTATATTTTATGTTTGACACCAGACTCATTTTGTTGTTAACGAAATATTAGTATATTTATTATTGATACAATATTTTATTAACCTTTTTAAAACACTCTGTATAGAATACCAATAATCAGAAATAGGTTGTGGCTCGCTCTGCAAAAATAATTTCGTCGAATGAAACGAATATTAAAGAATTATCAAGATGGGATAACTGGAAATCAGTTTATTGAATGGAAAAGTTTCATCAAATAGAAATATATAATTTCATTGAATTTCTTCCAGTCCTTCGCTACGCGTCGATTTGATCTTAATTCAATTTATACAGTTTCATTAAATCCAGAAAAGATTCCTTTGCAAATATACTTATCATTGATTAATCTCCATTCTAAGATCTCTTCAACAAGAAGAATTGCGCGTCAGATCCGTTTATATGTTTTTTTTATTTATTATACTAACATAATTCGATAGATGAGATTTATTTACCATAATTTTGAATTTATTTATAAATTCAACTTCGTAGTCAGGAATATCTCGACAAATTGAATCCATGTTGAAGAAGTCTATATTTGACTATTCCCCCATATGATGAGTGATACTATAATTGAGAAAGAAAGAAATTTAAGCGGATTAAAAATGAATGTGTTGATAAGTATACTTGAGTTAGATAAGCAATGATCAAAGAACAGATTACACACTTTGGAAAGCTACCAAGGAATGGAAAAAATGTATTTTGCATAATCCACCAAGAAGAAATTCAGATAGAACCTGAGATTGAAATAGTACTCAAAAAGCGACCAGATTCGCAGAATATCTGCAGATGGGATTTCAGCCAAATGACGGAAATGATGCTGACGATTGGAACGATCTAGTATGAGAGAAGACATTATACTCATTTCTTCTTCCTCAAAAGAAGTTTTTGAGGAAATCTTAATCTGAAAAAAGACCCTGGCTTTGACCTGGTTAATGGGGAAGTTTTGCAACAACTGTTAAAAAGAGGTATAGTAAAACTCACCAACCATACCAATGCATCATTGAAATTGAAATGTGTTCCTAAGATGTGGAAAGTAGGTCATTATGATCCCCCAAACAGGAAAACCTCATCGTAAATTTTCATCCTACATGTCATTTCATTACTGCCTGTCATTTTGTATTTATATGGAAAAATGCTTTTCAAGAGGTTTCCATTTAAAAAACATTACTTTGGTCTGGCACTACGTTACGGAACACCCTGTATACTTGGGACTAATTTTAAAACGTGAACCTTAAAACTGCAACTTTTTGTAAATACTTTCTGTTTTTGCCACACTAATGCGTCACCCCGTATACTTAAATACAAGTTTACTATTTTTCTTCTTGAAATCACTGTAGATATTTTTATTAAAATATATAAATAACCAAAACTCAACCTTAGGTTACCTTAAACCAAAAGATTCTCTTCTGTAGGTACTCAAATCCTGTTTACTCTTTGGTAAAAGAATCCAGACCTTTTTTAAAAGCTTCTCTATTTATTACACATAAACAGAAATCTGAATCAATACTGATAATTACTACGCAGGAATTAGATATTTCTGTAATGGAATGCTGTTTATATTTCTAAATAAATTTAGTTAGGTGCTAGAATACAAGAGTATCACGTGACTGCTTGTAATGTTGTTAAATTCAAATTATACAAAGTGTACAATGTGTCTCTGTTAAAGCGGACGTATTGTTAGGAGCAAAATTATAAAAAGCGTCAATTTCGATGGTATTTTAAAAAATTGAAGGACTACTACATCCAACAAAGTAGAATCGTCAGTAAATTTATAAAATAATTTTATGAAAATGGATGGTTTTATAATTTTCTTTAATTGTTAGCAATTCCAATAATGAATAAATATTCTCTAATTCTCAGAATTTTCATGATTATTTATTCGAATCGTCAGAGACCGACATTTCTGAACTTATTAGGAACAAGATCACGCAACTCTTTATAAAAGAAATTAGACATCTTTCTGATAAAAAATTGCACAAAAGCCTTTTTAATATATTTAAGAATTATGTGCTTCATATTAATAATAAATATATTGGATAAAATAGCTAATTACCAATTCCATAAATGGTATAACAAAAAAATATAGTTACCTATATACATTTTTTTACGATTTGTTTTAGTGTGCAAAGTATATCTGGTTTTCTGAGTTACTAAAGCGAGCAACAAAGTTGTAATTTATTGGCTAATAAAATAGCGAATTTATAGAGGGGAGTGAATACAATAAGTATATTCAAAAAAGAAGTTTTGACCCAAAATACCCAAGTTAAATAGTCTTAATTATAGAGATACAAGGCATTGAAGTTTTTTGAGTTTATAGCTGTTTTTTTGAAAGAAATAATTGTGAACGAAGGTGATTTATTTTTTATTAAAAAAAGTTTGTCGACTTGCTTTTAAGATTTATTTAATCATTTAAATGTAATGTGACCACGTTACAAAACACAAAAGCCTTTTAAATTCATTTCGTAATCTTAATTGCCTAAGTATTAGGAGTATTATTTATAAACAATTATTTTGTGTTGAATTAGAAACAATTTTAATTTTAACGGACGGATGAGAAGTAAAAAGTGTTTTTTACATTAATTATAAGGTACAACTTATTTTAGATTATACATTCATTTTAACTAAAAAAGATATATTTGTGAAATGTCTTTAAAAAATCAACAGTTTTCGAATTTTGTGTTAAAATATAAAAAGCAACAAGATTTATTTTTTACATAGAAATTTGTTTTAAAATTGAAACACATTGTAGTACATGGAGGTCGCTTTAAAGCCGAAGAAGCAGACACCAGTGTTCATCACAAAATACCAGTTTTCATACCCATTTATCAACTCCTTTATTCCACAGCAGTAGCAATATATCGAATCTACGATTTGTTTTAGATACATTTCACCAATATTTTTTAACTGAAACTGACTTTTCAATAGTAACGAAACATACATGGGTATATTAAATAGCTCTTTCAAGTACCAATTAATTAATGTACATAGCAATTTCCATGGTTTCTAAATAAAACAGAAATTTATAATTTTCTAACTTCTATTAACAATATGCTCCCGAAACCGACCTTGTTTAGGCAATGTAACAATATTTTAAAATAATAAATAATAATCTGCTTGATTTAATGAAGAGTACTTAATTCAAGATACCTTTAAGGCAGCACTTAACAGTATCACACAAGAAACGTTCCAAAGTGTTCATGACAATTTTATTAGGAGAACGCAATGCTTTTTAGAAGACGATGATGGATAATTTGAACCATTAATTAATTGTAATAATTATAAATGAAATTAATATAATAATGCATGTCTACGTATTCTCCAAAAAAATTAGCAATTAGTCAAGCATGTTATTGTTTCAAAATATTGTTACATTGCCTAAACAGAGTCGGCTTCAGGAGCATGTTGTATAAATAGAAATTAAAAAATGATAAATTAGTGCTTTATTTAAGAACTAGTTAAATTATTATAAACATCATTTGGTACTTAAAAGAGATATTTAATATACAGGAGGATTCACGTATGTTTCAATTGAAAAAAATGAGTTTCAGTTAAAAATGTAATTCTTAAATTTAATCGTTAATAATAATCTATGTTTAGAAAGTACTATTTAATTAATGCACGAAGTGTTATAAGCAACAAAAAAAACTTTTGATAGTTAAACTCACTCCATTGAACTCCATCAACTAATACAATCCACTAAAGTTCTTATTGTTAATTCCTGACAAAAAGCAAATACTTTTTTTTGAAAAATTCATACTTTGTTGGAGATGTTTCTGCTTTATTTTTTGGTATAATTAGAATGAGGTCTTGACCACTAGATTTTAAAAAAATATTTAAAAACTTATGGAAAAAAATAAATCAAAAGTGACATTTGACAGTTCACTAGCATGTATTTGAATCCGTAGAATCCAAATACGTAAAAATATATAAGGTGTTCCATTCAAATTTTGAGTATTGGCTTCATTTTCGTAGAGACTGGAAATCGGCCAGTTTGAATATTTACGTCAGGTGATTTAGATTTACCTCTAATATAAACAACCCAAATTTTAAACAAATCTAGTGGAAAGTTTTGGGGATAATAGCCCAATCTTAGGGGAGCAAACTAGTTCTTGTGCGATCAATAAAAATAAAGACTTTAAAAGCAGAGATAGGAGACCTAGAGAAAGTGAATCAGGAAATGGAAGTGAAGAGAGATCTAGGAGCCAGTAGAAGGAAAAAAGGCAAGTAATATTATAATACCGAATCTTGTGGGGATTAAAGAACGGCTTGTGGAAAGGCCCAGAAAATCTGCTGACGGATGTTTTGAGGAAATCTACCCTAGGAAAGTTGACCCGATAGTGAGGAAAAAGAAAATAAGAAAGAAGAAATAGTGAGAGAACAAGCAAAGTTATGGAACGAAGAAATGACAGAAATAATGGAAGCATGAACAGGTGAGGGTGAGTGGAAAAAGCCAATACCAAGTAAAAAAGTCCAAAAAGACAAAAACATATGACACTTTCGAATTAAAAACCAAAAATAAATTCGACACTTTAGATGAATTTAAAGACAAGGAAGATGACCTAGCGGACATGTTAGAAGAAAAGAAAGAGAAAAGGAAAATAAAAACACCACCAGTAGTTTTGGACGATACACCAAAGAATCATAAAGACTTCATCAAACAGGGGAGAAATGTGATAAATTCTGATAAATTTACTATCCAATTCAATAGAGATACAAATAATTAATAAATAATTAAGGCATACCTGACTTAAGTCGAACGAAAAGCGGGTAAAGAAATAAAATAGGCAGAAATTAAGAAATAACATTGTGGGTGCCCGAACATTAAGATTAAATTATAAATGAGTTAAATTGCTTGAGAAAGTAAATTATAAAAAGGCAAAGTCCATTATTATTATTGTTATTATTATTATAAACAAATCTGTGATAACTCGTTTAGGCCCGGCGTACATATATCATCTAATTGTTTGACGGATTAAAATGCCATTTGCTTTACCTCCTTGTCTAAATTTATTGAAGTGATAGAACAAGAGTATTACGTGACTATTTGTAATATTATTAAATAGAAAATTAATGTTTTAACGGTAGTCTTTCACCGACTTTCTAGTTTTATATTTTTCCTCACGCTAGTTTTCTTATATAAACTCGTATTTTATATGTTGATATAGTGTTGCTGGAATAATATTAATCTTACTTTTAATTTACAGGTCAGCCAACTAATACTTTAACTAGTAATTATCTGCATTAGGCCGGAGGTTTGCTGTAATCTAGAGCATGAATCTAAGCAATGAAATTTGCCTTTATAACGAATAATATCAAAGGTGTGATTTAAATTACATTAAATAATATGTAAGTTGTTAAATAGTATTAGATTGTAAAACGTTTTTTAAATATACAAATTATGAAAAAAAACTAGACACTTCATGGCTATTCTATTGTTCTCTGTTATGTATACTTTTAATGTCTTTTGTAAAATATCCTTCGGTATTGAGCATATTTGTTCCATTTAAGGCATTGTTTGGATTTCTTTGAAATCCTATACGTATCTCCATGGATCATCCCTTATTTTCTATAACAATCAGTCTTATATTGCGGCATTGTCATCTTTATTGTCGCAAAATATGGAATTTTCTGAGGATAGTTGACAAACAGAATGAAACCAATAAGGCGTAACTGGGCCGTAATACTTAAGAACGTATAGATTTCGGTCACAGAAAAATTCGAGAGTCCTTGTATTTACAAATGATAAAATCTCAATGGTAGAATGTTTGTGTGTATTTAAGTTATGTTCTAGAATTATTAGTGTCATTCAAGTTTATGTGTATTATAGTTATTCGGTTCGGTTCACTAAGAGGTTCTGAAGGGCTTTGGGTAAATTCTTACACTACGATTGTCCCTTTTGTCGCGCTCATTAGTACCGGACTGTTACACTGGCTTATTTTAAACTTATTGATGTAGATTAAAAGGGTTTATTATAGTTTGTTAAATCTAATGTTTACATCCATTTAATAATAGTCCATTTCCCGCGATGTAATCACCATAATAGTAAATAAATATATAATTATATTAGACCACCCTATATAATTCTTTAAAAAATTGAATATTGAAAATATATTGTAACAATGTGAAAAAATGAAATAGGAATTTAAAGACATAATAAGAAAAATGTGAAGAAATTATATAGTGGCAGGTATGAAATGGAATCACAAGATTTTCTATATTAAAGACGACATATAGTAGTAAAAAGAGGAGAAAAGACATAATGTTTAATATATTTTATAAAAATTGTACAATCATATATTATGATGGACATTCAAAAATTGAAAAAGAAATTTTTATTTGAAGCCGTATAGTCGATTTTAACAGTTATTGATCAATCAAGGTGAAATCAAGATTTATAAAAACCATTTGCAGAGGAAAATCAAGGACTTAGTGAAGAAACGCTCGTCCAAGAAACATGAACATCTAAGTTATAAACTTTGACGGTTATATCATACCAAAACAATGTAAATAAGAATTTTTATGAAGAGAAATGTTTTTTTATAGAATTCAATAGTGCCGCAATAAACAAAAATGTTTCGTATTTTAAAAGAATGACATTGTAATAAATAATGTTATGTCAATGAAAATTGAATATGCTTTTAAAACTATGATATTCGGTGTGGACAATTAGATAAAAAAGACATTTATTAGATTACAAGAAATTTTCCATAGAATAATTGGCTTTTTCTTAATTTCCTGGGAGATTTTGGATTTTTATCGTTTTCCTTCAACAAAATCATGGATCGTATCTGAGGTTAACGAATCGATTTAGAGTAAGAAAAATCAATGGTTAATAACAATCGAGAAGCATGCGAAGAATTAAAAAAATGAACACTCGTAATAAAGGATAAAATCGATTATATCAACTTTTCGTAACATTTAATTAATATTTATGATTTCGTATAAATTTTGTTTTAGCATAAAATAGTTGTGAATACTTTTTCTATCACAAATATTTTATGTGCTGAAAAATACTGTTTTTACTAAAAGAAAGTTTAATTTCTACCAATATTTAAGTAAAAAACGTGAATTTTTATTAATCAATGTAATTATTAAATATATTTAAAATTAATAAGTCTAAAAAAAACAAGTTTAATGAAATCTGTTTTTGTTATGACATTACATTTAATATTTAACAATATTATTCAATGATTCTAATATTACATGAAAAGTTGATTTAGGAATCAAGAAGAGAAATATTTACCAATTGAAAACACTATAATAAGTTGATAACTGATAAAATCAATAACTATTTTGAGTAATTGAAATTATTAATTTGATTTCTATATAAATAAATACTTTTGATTTCACTTACCTTTCGTTCAATTTATTTTAATTTTCGTTTACTTGCCGAATAATTATTACCACAGGGTCACTCTAGAATATTTCACTTTATTTCCTTAGTAAAGTTCCTAGTGCTTTATAAATATTTTCCTCTTAAATATATAATTGACATGTGGCGCCCAAGACCTCATAACAGTATGTTATGTATAAATTTAATAAATAAATGACAGATTCAATAAAATTAAATTAAATTTCATGGATAACAATGTATGTCCCTAGAGTCCTGCTGGAAACTTTTCTCTAGAACGGATAAACAAACCCTACATCATCGATATCCATATATTCAATTTCCCGAAAGTTTTACGATGTTCTAAGGAATAAAATACATAAACATTTTATGCTCCGGGACACCGGCGTCTAGATTTTCCTTTTGCGATATTACTGAATCAAGAATCCTCTTCATGTTATGATTGCTTCTAATAATTTTAATCAAAATTTGGAGGAGACTCGAGTTTCAATGGCTCGTGCCTCATTGAGTCGCAACGTCGCGTCGGGAAGAGGAAAAAATGTGGCGCTTAGTTTTGATCTCGACCGAGTGAGTTTAGCGAACAGCGTTCTAGAAGCTTCTTGAAATTATTTATTCTTAAAATTGTTCAGCTCACTGTCCCATTAATCTATTTTCTGCTATTGACCAGTTTTTTGAATTTCAACAAATTATAAAATATAGTAAACGAGACTGTCTGATGCAGTTCATAAAAATAAATAATTATTTATTGTGGAAATACCATTTGTTGACGTGGTTGCATCTATATACATTTTAATAAGTAGGATATAAAAAATACTATCTGAAGTATAGAGTATATTAGGTAAATATTTGAAATATTATGAATTAATTTGTAACTACTTAAAAAATTTTAAATTTTGATTGTTTTAAAATTGAATAAATATAAATACTTTATTCATACTAAATATAATCTTCTAACCTTTGTTCGAAATTAGAATTATCATTTTCTATAAATTGTATATACTGGGTGATATACTTACATAAATTACTACGTTCCGTCTCTCTGAGAGATCTTAATACTGTTTTATATTAGAATAAACTTCGAGAAAAAACGTTTGCATTTTGGAAATTTGGAAATTTTAGTAAATATCGTATTATTTTAAGGTATACTGGAAGATCTCTTCGAAAATTATTTAAAAGTAAAAGTAAAATCATGGCCGCAACCAAATAATGTATTAATTGTACCAAAATTGGGAATTTGGGAATGAAAAATAAATTTTGGATGCTTTATAAATAATGTAGAATTACAACTTTAGTAAAACAATTCTACATTACTAAATTGGGAAAAGTAAGCAAAATTTAAAGTATGTACGTATAGAATATCCTGTAAATTTCAAATAATTTTAAAATGTCGAGTTTGGCTTCCGTTTTTCTTTTTTAATTTTTACCCTGTGTATATGTATATAATTCGTTAAGAACTTGATTAATATTGACAAGACTTGTTAAAATCTATTTTAGATATAAACTTGTTCTAAAGTCTGCTTGTTTCATTTAATCAGTTATTACTATTAGAGGTGTTAATATTATTATACAGGGTCCGGAAAAAGTAGTGAACCAGGCTAATTTTGTGGTAAATATACATCATATACATCATAGAGCATTATGAATTACCACTTTCATATATTTTATATTAGTAATATACTATTTTCCTCATAGCATAATCTTAATTAACAGTAGTTTAGGTGTTAAATTAACGGCTTATTTTAAATTAATAGGTATCCACAGGCTTCCGTCAACATAGTAATAATTTAAAATTTTTTTGTTCTATTCAATGAATATTTATATTGGCATTGTATTTATATTTGTTAAGTAATTACTTAGAGGTGAAAATATAATAAATAGGAGAATTTATTGAAATTATTACTGTAACCTGACGAGTAATGTAATTTAAAACATTGTCAATCTTCAGAACCCCGTTCAGGATACCCGTATTTTGAAAAATATACGTATAAGCGTCCTGTGACCAGAATCACTAATTCGCTATATCAATTTAATAAGCCTACAAATGGCATAAATTCATTATAAATTCTAAGCACAATATGAAAAAGTTCCCACATTTGTGAGGTAAGTTGTAACAGCAATTGTTGTGATGGTACTATTAAAGGTTGAATTATAATATTAAGCTGTCGGTTTTGTCATTTATTTAATTTTACGAAAATATTAAATAAAACCGTTATTCAACAATCTCTAATAGTTTCTTCGTCTGGACTAATGTAATTTATTTGTTTACTTCCATCACAACTACTCAACTTATCAAGAAAAATATATTCATAAGGATTATGCATATTTCGCTTCGAGTCCATTAAGAAATGCAACGAAATTAAATGCCTCTTCTGATTAGCCGTGTGTCTGGTGGCGACCATTTTGAAAAAAGCAAAAGACACTAAATTAGTATTCTGCCGTCTCCATTGAGTTTACAAATTCTGAAAAGAGACCACCGAAGTCAGTGTAAGATTCCGGTTCAGTAAGTCCATTAAATTAAACTGTACTGGTTTCAGGGTTTCAATCCAACGGCTAACAGAATGTGACGTTGTCGTGACGTCCCTGCCAGACGCCCCTAACGTCGCGACGGCCGGTCTGCTAAAAGATTCACACTCACCACAATTTATGGCACAAAATTTGATTTCTACTTTTGCAAATTGTTTTCGAAAATTGATAAATATTATAATGTTTGTTTCTACCCTTACTTTGTAGAATCTATCATCCTTTATAAATGTAAAATTATAATTATATAAATTTGTATGGTTTTCCAAACTTTTTTAAATATTCTTATATGGACATATTTCACCTTTTAGTATCATCAGATATAACATAAGAAACTGTCGTATTTTTCAGGCATGTGCTTGATTTCTTATTATAAATATTCGAACCAATCAGCATAATTAGGCAAGACATAAGAAATGACAGATATCTTATATACAGTATGATTTAATATTATACATTTTCTATTCAACAATATTTTTCAATTTCTATAGAATTGGTTAATTATAATTAATTATATATTTAGTCTAAGAGGTAATTAAAAATAATTGAACTTCCCAGATATAATTGTTCATTCAATACTATATAAGTATTTTGGATATCGTAGATGTTTTTATATTTTAAATTTTTTCAAAAATAGTTTTTCCTTCTTGTCACTTATATGAAGGACTTTTACTCTTGTTTCAATTGTTTTGTTAAGCATATATTTCTGTTGAGTGTCAATTAGGTGATTTGCGTAATGTGACTTATCTGTTTCAATCAATAAGCACGTTAGTGTTCACTCTTCACATCTTATTTTAAATTACAATACCTGATTTTTTTAATTTAGGAATTTTGGGTTTTATTTAAGATACGTATAATATATATATATACACTTTATATTTACAGTGGTTAGATTCTACAAAGTAAGAGTAGAAACGATCATTATAATAATAATAATAATAATAATAAATATTAATTATTAATAATTAATAGACGTACGATCCTGTTCTTTTGCTAAACGCTTTAAAAGTATCTGGTGGGACACATAATTAAATTTTTGTTGACAGTGTCTCTCTACATTTCGAATACTGTTTGTTTGTCAAAGTTTGGGTTGTAAACTGAGACGTACGTTAAAGCAACCATATGGTGCTTTATTAAATCCTCGATTTAGATTGTTGAGGCACGAGACAAAATTTGAGAGGCATAAGTAATGAAACGTGTTAAGAATATGCTCCATGTGTACAAAATTTTATTTTTATATCCATTTGGTTATATAAATTAACTATAAAGATTAAAGGTGAATTTTTTATTTAGTAATATTATTAATATATACATACATGATTCTGTAGAAAAAGATGTGATGAATACTAACCTGAAACAAAAAGAATAATTAATTAAATAAAATATTTATTGTGTTCGTGAAACAATTTTATAAAAGATAACTTTTACTTCATAAGAATAATAAATACCCGGATTTAAAATATATCTTTCCTTTTATTTACATTACCTTAAATAGATTAAATATTCCCCAAATATATATATCCACTTAATTTTAGACGAAACATTTCACTAGTTTGTATCATGTCATAGGTGTTGTTATTATGCATCATGTAGCAACCCAGCATGGTTTTCCAGCGATATAAACCAAATGTAACTAATAAAAACGGTAGTATTCAACGTTACATCCATCCCAGACGGCTCATAAATATTAAACATAATTTTGACCCAGAGTGATGCCACGAGGATTCCTTTACGAGGGCTGCAACAAAAATACTAGCAAAGGGTTGCTTATGTATGATGGTTATTTTAAAAAATGTTTCTCAGATATATTTTTCACTTTATATCCTGATCCATCCACCATGCGTCATCAAGAATCAGACAACAAAACAATGGAAATCCAGGACGCATTCGTTTACAGTAAAACCAAAACATACGAAGCTGTTGTCACAGCACTTTACTGTACATCTAGATATTCCATAGGTTATAGATTTATGATGAAATAGAACTAAATTAAAAGCAGAAGGTTTTGATCTAATTATAGAACCCATACTAATCATTCACATTAAGTTCCCTACTAAAGATAGAAAATGCCAACAGTGACCATGATACCTAAACAGGAAAACTCATTTAATGACTATAATGACATAAGATAAGGGACATGATGGCCTTCTTTGATCCCAAGAGCCATCTGATTTGGCTGGGAAACACTTCAACAACCTCTGTACAGCCCAGATATTGCCCCTTGCAATTTTTTTATTTTTGATGACCTGACGAAATGCAGAGGGATAAATCTATTAAGACCTTCGGCATTTAAACATCAGTCATATTGCTGAATCGAATTCAGAACGATATAGACACATTAGCAGACTCTACAAGACTAAGAAGAGGCAGCTAGAAAATTACAGATCTCTATTAATAAAATTTATAAAAAAAAGCCATGTAAAACAGCAGTTATCAAGTATCAATATTGAAAACTACACTATACAACGTATTTCTTGATGACCACAGCAAAATATAAATATTAAGGAATTTCTTACATTTATTAGAACAAGTTCCATACATTAAAATTAATGAACAAATAGTTAATTTTAAAATTCCTGTATCCCCGGTATTTAGCTCTAAGTATACGGATGAACCAGATGTCTTTGCGTGGAATAATGATAAACGCAAGTCGGTTATAAATCGGTATGCAGAAAAGTTGAAGTGCTTAAATAACCACTAGGAGAGTTGTAAATTGGTCCTTTCGCAGTTAATGAAGGCAGGATGATGGATACGCGCCATATTAATTACTAAAAGAATGACAAAACGTCGCGTACGCGACAAATGAGTGTGCCTAGAGATTATGACAAGTTAAAGAAGTAATTAGAGCGTCTGGCACGATGTGATACTCTTAGAAAATATAGTGCAGTGAAGTTTTGATCAAATCTAACAAACGAAATTTATTTTACTGGGTTATTATAACCCATTTTCCCATTTTTGAATTAAAAATCAGTCATGCTAAACAATAGTTTTACAACAGTTAGAAGCATACAACATAATAAATAACCACAAAATTATTAGTTAAATCTTAAAAGGGAAATACTCATGAAATATTGAAAGTAAAAGCTACACATATATATATATATAAATGACTCTAGGAAAAATGGTCTTAACAAAACAAAATAATAATAATATTACAAAAACAGGGAACTCCAGGAATCCCCGATATAAAAATTCTAAACAATTCAAGTCCATTGTTAGTTTTAATGAATCGGCAAATTTTAATGCTATAACCAGGTAAGGACATGAAAAAAAATTTCAATTAAGAAAAACTAGATGTAACAAACCTAGATCACTGTCTAAAGAGTTAAAAGAACGAAGGACTTAATTGTTACTACTAAAGACCCAACTAATTTGCTTACTTACACTAATTCCAAAAAAAAAATGAAAATTCAACATAATAACAACGAATTAAAAACTGCAAAAAGTAGTGTATAACATTTTTTTAACGAATTCCAATAAAAAATAAAAGATTCTTGGGGAATAGTAAACTGAATGCAATAAGTTAAAGCTTGACTTGACTTAAATTGAAACCAGGTTAATGAGTACTTTATAGTAGTAGTATATCCAATAATAATCTACTTAGTTTCAAATTTTCCTTTCCTGGGCACTTCATTTTTTCTGAATACGATATTGAACCAATCAGTAAGAAGCTGAAAAAGGGTAATTATACAGATATTCATGAAATTAAGAGTGAAATCTTAAAAAAAACTTGCTACAAAATTTAAAAACCACTAAGTGACCTCAGATTCTATTCACTGATATTCTTACAGATGCATTCAAGTTTTCCAAAGTGTTGCCTGTTTTAAAAATTAGAGATCATAGCCGATTGTAGATGAATAAGTATAGTATTTACTTTTAGCAAAATCCTTGAAAAGGCCATAAAGCAACAGCTATAAGAATATTTTGAACTAAATAATACTTTGCATATCTTTTAAGATCTAATTTAAATTAATAAACAACAATCGAATTAAACAAAAAATTCAGATATTCATCAATATAATACAAGCTAATCGCATTTAATTAGAAACCTTAAATTTAGTCCGCGGATCTCGGGCAAAAAATGTTGAGATGTTTAACATTTTAGTAGATTATTTTATAACTTTAAGTTGTAATGCTTTTAAGAAACATATAAAAAAGTGTCTTCTGTTTCACTGTTTTTATACAGTTGATGAATTTATGACATATTGTCGTTCTAATAGGCTGCTGCAGTGACTTTGAGCGAGTATATTTTTGGCAATATATGCTGTTCGTTATTATTTTTTTTTCTCTTTTAATACTGATACTTACTTGAAATTGTATTTTCACACATATATATTTTGTAAATGGTTTTTTTACTTAATGTATTCTGCACAAATATTTGCGACTTGCTACAAACATTTACACGTGTAACGTTGTAAATAAATCAAAATCTAAAGCAGTTTTAAATTAATTTTTATAAAATATTAATTAACATAGCATTTCAAACTAATGTTTCATAGTTAATGATTGCAGGAACATTTTGCTTTATAACATTATTATTCATATTTGTGTTTGTTTGTTAATTTTCTCGTACTAAATAATACTAATAGAGAATAGTCAACGCAGGTGGGCCCGTATGTTACCCCGCGAGACTTCGTTGAATACTAATATTAGGAAAGGCAAGCGGCAGCCGCGCATTGTCACCATGGAATGACACTTTTACTCAAACACAGTCCTTCGAAGACTTGCTAAGTTTCTCCAACAAGTATATTATTATTCTGAGACTGATTGTAATGACATATTGCCGTTTAAATAACATGTTTCCGAGATAGCAGGGTTATAAATAATAAATTTCGATATGTTGAATTCGATTACTTTAAATTCTGATTTCTAAATAAACGTATGTCGTCTCTTTGCTTGCCAGCTTCTGGCATCAATGTTGATAAAACAAGGTATAATAATGAACCATTGTTATTTTTATTTTATTCTCATTCACGTTCTAAATTTTTTCTTTAATATACAAGGAAAAATAAGAGTACAGGTTATATTAAATTAGGTTTGATTAGATTGGACATTTTAACAATGATTGACTTTAGCCAAATATCTGGATTTAAAAATGGGCTCTAGATTTCTCTTGACGATTTTTATGCTTTGCTATCTTTACCTAGTTTTCACAAATTTGTCGGGATTTTCCTTTCAAGAGCCTTGTTTTTTGTAACCTCTTTTTTCGTCTATCTGCCATCGACTGAGATTTTTACTGACCTGTTTGTTTATTTTGTAGTTCATTTAAAAACGAAAATGGGGTTTCCAAATTTTTATATATATAGTAATAAGTCAGATTAGATAAATAAGTAATAATGCTTCAAATTGATAGAGATTCTGCAAAGAAGGAAAAAAAGAAGAAGAAAAAGTCGCAGTACAAATATGTCTGCCACTAAATGGAGAAAATCGTAGAGCAGCTAGTTAGATCCCAGAGTAAAATATAATATATAGTTTATAGCGATAAAGGAAATGATCAAGGAAATTTTCACAAACTTCTAAATCACCTTTGGCTTATTAAACAACTTTGAAAAGGTTCCGTATATAAATTCAAAGTTTATCAAGTAATTATATATCGCTCCTTTACACAAAATGGCGTAGGAAACTGATAAATGTTAATAGAATTCAATGTTTTACTAGAAATGTTCTTATTTGTAGTTTGTAGTGTTAATAAGTTTGATGGTTGTTATATATAGTTAATGTATTGTAATATAAAAAGGCAGTGTACTACTAAGCTTAGAAATTTTTTTGTCAAAGGTCACTTTGAGCTATGGCCAATCATATTTATTTTAATTAGTCGATCTGGAATTTGCTGGCCATTTTTAATGTTGTCAATGCATTAAATAAGTATTATACAAATAAATTCTGTAGGCTAAACAAATTTTTCTTTTTAAAATGTATTTGAATTTAAGTAAATAATATTCTTATGGAGAATATTACTAGAACGTACGGTAGTGATTCTTCTTATAAATATATTGGGTAATCAAAATATTCTTGGGGCAAAAATTCATTCTAAGCACTTCTTGAATGATTTGTATCTTTCGTCATTTGCTCTGATTTTTTTTGTAAGAATGTCCTTATTTTCTCCATAGAATTTTAAAAGATAGATGCTTGTATAATTTTTTGAACAATATGTTTAACCCGAATGGTTTTTGGTCATATTATATTTTCTGTTGATGGTGGTCACGTATTTATATCAATTACAAATTATATTATGATAAGGATATGCTAAGAAAATCAACTCAGCAAGGATCCTTCCTTAAATGCTATATGTGAACTATATGTGAGATCGTAGTTACGATGGTAGGAAGTGACAAGGATATTAGTAGAATGTAATGAAGTGACATCATTAAATCTGGTGAGCCCGTTTTTTTCTTAGCACATTCTGTTTAACATATCTTCATATTTTTAACTCAGGTGAATAATGTTAATATTTTGACTATATGACCATATGGCTATATTTGTTTTGTGAGAAAAGTTCCATTTCTATACATAGCATTTCCATAAGAGAAAAAGAAAAATAATTTTAATAAATTGCCGGCCCTTCAACCTTCTAAATGGAATTTCAATTATCTAAAACATGCAGAATTTATATTCGTTACTCCATTCCCTCAAATTTAATCCGGCAAAAAAGTTGACGAACATCTACAATATAAAAGTATTCAATATATCTCCCATCTTCTACTCTAACATGTTTACATTAGTGCAATGTCATCAAACCAGACAAAAAGCATTTCAATAGCCGGATCGCATTCAGAATTTTTGGTGCGTGAAATCGACCATGTATGGGGGCCGGTACCCCTCTGCCATATTAGGCGCTTGTCATATTGTTTACATTATCTTCATATTGTTGTTCTACCGGTCCGATAGAGATGTCATCGTGCCCCTCCTAAGCCCTTTTCACATCTGATAAAAAATCATTCGAGGGGCTAATTTTTCAATGTGGGACCAGATTTTCGTCTAAGAGATATTTAATTTTATTTTATGTTGCCGCAGGATTAGTGCCGTTTAAGCGAAAACAAGGGACTTTCGTTGGGATTTTTGCTTGTGGATGAAATCCAAGCCAAAGATCTCATTAAGATGTATTTCTTGCATTATTATACTTCGCAAGTTTTCCTTTCAAATTTCTTTCTTTGTAGCTATGTATGTCAAGCATCCATTTTTCTAACAGACGTTGCTTTTTACTAACTTTCCACAAAGACTATTTATATTTTACCAGCGACTGCCTTTACTGCTCAATATAATGGTTAATAGAAACTGGCATTGTCGTGACGCCCCTGAGAGAGTCGCAAACCGTCGCGACGAAGGTTCATGCGTCATTCTTTAGGTGGCGAACCAATGTTAACTCGGTAAATATGATATTTCAAAACGCCCCTGGATGCCTGCCAGCGTGCTAATATAACCCTCCACGGTGAGAATGACTTAATATTCACATTGGCGTAGAAATGATTTCGTGTAAATGTCACATAACTTGGCTCATTAATGATCTGCATTGAATTTTTGCATGAAAGTTTTTCATCTCGAAATAGCTGATAAAATAATGAATACAGTCCGTTTCTTAATAGCACAAAGACAGCAGTTAAACGTTCATGGAATATTCTGCAATTATAACTGGAATATGCATACGAAGTTTATTTTTGATTTCATAACGTGGACTTCTGGGGGACATCAAAAAGATATATCAATGGTACTTATTAGTAAAACTCGAAAAAATCCTCAGACTCCTTTTATACAAAGCTATATTTAACTGTTAAATCATTAACATAAAAAGACATCAGAATCGATCTGAAACTTGGGTAAATAAAGTCTCAACATCGCTTTATTGGAACGTCTATGAAATTTCGTTAAAGACTTCAGATGAACTTCATTTTAAAGTTCAAAACCAGCCAGACAAAAACGGATCTAAATTAGGATATCGTTGACATTCCTGGACGTCAAGTGTTATTAGGATTGTAACAAAAATAACATATGGCGAAAACTTATAGGAAGTTAAGATGGTAAGGATTGGCAAGGACTTGAATTGTACTAATAAATAATAAAGTCATCATAATTTAAATAAAACTTAAATCCTAAAAGTACTGCAATACATTTTTAATATCAGAATAAATCTATTAAACAATGTAGAGAAAATTACAATATGGTTTGTTTATAGTTTATAGTTAAAAATGGTTGTTGATAATTTTGAAGAGCAGCACACTTCAACTGAATAAAACGAAAGACAAAAGAGACGAAATAAGAATAAACTTGTGGTACTAATAAAAAGACACTTATAGCAGTAGACTTATAGTTTTAAATTAAGATTAAATCTATATTATATAACCCAGCTACAACCATTTTTGAGTCAATTATAAAGATTTAAAGTTTTAAATAAAACCCATTTAGTTATTTGAACTATTTTAATCCAAAAAGGCTCTAAAAAATTCAATCATACAATTAGTAAGACTCATTTATTTATACGCATATTTCTTGTCAGCACATTTTTAGAGTTTTGATAATTAATAGTCTGTTAAGAATACTAACAAGTTTTATCGTCTTACTATAATAAAACATCATAAAAAAATCTAAAGATCATTTAATTGTTATGTATGTCATTTACTTAAAATCCTTAATAATTTAAGGATTTTCTTTAAACAATTCTTTTGAGCACGCCTGTGGTCCATACAAAATACAACCAAGTAAATAGACGTCTGGAAATCGTAATATTGGCTTTAGAGCACTATATAATACCAACGCTCTTCCTGGAATAAATTGCCTCAGGATAAATAAGAGTCATTAAGGTTAGGAATTTTATTTATCTGTGGAACTACCCGAATGTACTAAAGGCTAGAATTCGTTAATAAAATATTAAAATCATTATTTTAAGTTTAATATTTTTGCATTTGGCTCTAGATGCTACAATTTATTAACTACAAATATAAAATGTAATACCGGTTAATCTTAAAATATATTACCTACTTAAATTGTATTATACCGTTGGTCCTTGTCAGTTGAATCTTTGTGACATATGGAAAGGGACAAGATATTCAGTGATAAGATCGGATCCACATTGCAGCTGGCCACGTTACGTTATCCCGAATTTAAAGTAACATTAAATATACGGAGATATGAACCATTTATTAAGGCTTACGGAAATCCCTCGCTATTCCCGGCCAGCTTAAAATATGACACATCTACAAAAATGACTAATTGTCATTTCGTTTTGAGTTGATCCGGACGGTGAATTAATAGTATGTGATATTTGATAGTTTTTATTATGGATTGCTATTTTATGATAAATTGTGGTTTCACGCTTGGAAATAATTTTCGAGCCGGAGATATTAATTGCTCGTTTATATTTATTAAATATACTATTTTGTATTTTATGTCGGTTTATTATTTCTAATTTATTGCTTGGTTTATATTACATGTTTTAACTAATATCTCGATAGTTCGTAAGAAACAGAAAAAACAAAACCCGACAGGGATCGAAATAAAAACACATTAATTAAATTAAACTATTATATACAATAGAAGAAAAAGCAATATTAAAATGGTTAAGTAGAAATAAAATAAAGAGTAAAGAAGTACATGAAAAAAAGTACATTCAGTAATAGAAAAATAACAAAATTGGTTAGAAAATGAATTACGACTAATTGAAAAGTGTAAAAAGAAAAAATCGGTAAAAAATAAATAGACAATATATGCGGAATAAAAAATAAAAAAAGTAATCTATTTCAAACTGTACATATATATATATTTTTTTTTTAAAACACGTTTTTTTTTCAAAAATAGTACGTTTTCAGACAAAAAATAATTTAGAATATTAATAAAAGAACAGAAGCAAAGCAGAAAGTCTTAAATACAGGAATAATAGAAGAACAAAATTTAGAAAATGTCTTTATTAAATATAGAATAAAAGGACTAAGGGAAAAAACACATCAAATTGGTAAAAAGAAGAAAGATTCAGAAGTAGGACAAATAGTGACAGCTCTAAAAATGTTTACAAACAAACAAAATTCATTTAAAAGGCCTAACCGGGAAATAAAAGCCAAACTAAAAGACACTGTATACAAAATTAAACAGCAAAGAGTGAAACGGCTTAGAAATGTGCCCAGACCAAAGGTCGAAGAATCATTCAAAAATTGAATAAATTGAAAAGCAGCAGGGAGGAAAATAAAGCAGGTAAATGGAATAAGAAATGCGGAAGAAGAAGTGAAAATTTGGAGAAACTTATTAAAATGTGATTTATGTCACTCTACTCAAAGATGGAACAAAAAATCTCCATGTAATTTTTCGATAGAAAAATCTCTGTAAACAAGTCACCGATTCGAAACTTTAATATATAAACATAATCTGTAGTAAACTTTTTTCTTTAGAAAGAAAAGTAGAACTATTAATTAAATTGAATAAATGGCTTTTTTTAAACAAAGTAATTACAAATATCAGCTTAATTGCCGGATATTTAAAAACGTCAAAATATTTCCAACATAAAGAGTGGAGCGAGTGGTCCATGAAGTTATTGCCATTTTATGCAAATCATTGCACCTGGCAGTCCGAAGCTAACGTTCTCAAAGCTAACTACCTTACAAAATCAATAGATATAGACAACAGTGATTTGTGGCATAGTATTTACTAGAAATCTTTTCATTCACCGGTCCAAAACAGAAAATAGTATCAATAAAAACAAGTTTAGTGAGTTCCCAGCTTAATATCCATATAATGCAAGTTTGACGGTGCGATTCGTGACTGCAACAAGAAGAAGCGTCGTGCCAGATAAAAAAAATAAAAATTATTTATTATTTTGGATTAAGTTTGATTTTTTAACTGACCGTCACCATTTATTTAACTATCACCAATATACTTAATAAGTCATTCTAAATGAGTTTCTTTTTAAAAGAAGCCCTTTAATAATAATAATAATAATAATAATAATAAGTATATTCGTTTCCTATATGATCCGGATATTATCAATCATTATTTCTTATATTTGTTGTCTATTATTTTATTTTATTTTATTTTCTCATCCGCTATTCTTTCGGCGTTAGTCGGGGTTTTCTTTAACTATATGTTGTTAATTTGATCAGAGATCAATCTCTGTTTATTTTCTTAATTTTATTTTCTATTATATTATTATTTTCTTCACTTATTAATTAATGTTTTTATTTTTTAACGCTTCAATCCTTTCTAAGTATTTACATATACAGGGCACATTTTATAGTTGGCTGTGTGGTCTCTTTCACACTTGCATTTAACATTGCTTGTCTTAGTTTTAATTAATTGGCTGTTCTTAGTGGCGTGGTCTTTACCACATTTAACACATAGTTAGGCTCCATACTACAATTTATTTGAGAGTGTCCAAACCGTCGGCAGTTGTAGCATTCTATAACTCTATTTTTCCTGTTATATTGCTCCTAACTTATTTTAATATTATCTAACTCTTTAATCTTATACAATTCTTTAATATCAACATCTTTTTTGACAGTTAACAAGTAGCTATAACTTTGAATGCTTGGATCTTTACCTTTCTTAGGTATTACCTCTATTATGTTTATTTTTGTTTCCTATTCAATCTGCTTTTTTATTATCAATGTTTGGTACCGCCTTTAACACCGTTCGTTTAATTCTATCTGATTTATCTGTATATGTGTAAAAAATCAATTTTCTATGTCTCAAATGGTTAGTCAAAATTTCCCTCAATTCTTTGATAGTAGCAAATATTTTAAAATTTTCTCTATTAAATTGATTTGTAAAGTTATTAGATTTGATTACATTTCTCACCTGTTTAATGAAATCTATATGGTCTTCTGGTCTGCTCTCCAAGGTGGTGTTTATTTACTTAATATCTTTTCACCCGTTATCCCAGCTATTTCATCAGTCTTTTCTTTAAATTCTTCTAGTGTATCGAATTTATTTTTAGTTCTCACCTCATTTCGGTTTTTTATTTCTCTTACTGGGTCCCGGCTTCATCCAATCACTTTCTTTATTGCTGTCTGTATTTTCATCTGTTGTCTTATTCTCACTTTCCGTTTCCATTTTCTATTCTTCTTTATCTTTCAATCTTCTCGGTTATTCATAATATTTTTGTCTTTTGCTCTTGGTATAGTACAAAACCTTGTAGGTATTATTAATTCTTCCTGCATCTGTTATTTATTAAATTTCTTAATCTCTTCTCTTGGTCTTTCCTCACTTTTGTTTCCTGATTCATTCATTGCTCATACTCTCCTATCTCTACACTTGTATTCAACATTTTTATGGATTGGCATCTCGTAAACTTTTCCGTTTTGCTCTTTCAGCTCACCGAAAAATTGATCCCCAAAAATACAATTTTTAAATAGTTAGATCACATTGTATTTATATAAAAGAAGCGACTTTTTATCAGAAATTAATCGAGTAATTAACTTCATCCCTTGATTTTCTTCCTGCGATTATTTTGAGTACCCCACTGTATTTAAAACATAAAAATTTATTATTATTTAAAGCGGACTTGTAATAAATTCATGTGAAAAACATAAGGCTGTGCCGCAAAAAGCAAAATCTGATATTGCAATATTTCTTTTTAACGCGTAGGCCTCTTTAAAGTTCATAAAATTAATAAGTCTGATAAAATCTATTTAGTATCTTCGTTTTTCTCGCTTTGTTTTTTTCTACAAAAATCCTTACCTGATCCCACAAATGTAGATATTATGTTAAGGCACTAACAAATGGCTTCCCAAAAGCATTAATATAAGGCCGGACGGGTCAAACAAAGTGTTAATAAAACTGGCGATGAGATTAAAATAAAACTAAGAAATCATCAAGGAGGAATGGTTTACCTTTATTTTTTAATAAGGCTTCATGCATTTTCAGGTTTGATTGTATTTTTACCGCATCAAAATATTTTTTGTTTAATAATATGAATATTATTCTGTAATAATTAATAATGGGTTAATAAGATAGATATTTAAAAAATCTGTTATTATTTATTTTAAATTTTTTAATGGGTAATAATTGATGAGAACCGATTATTATTTATAGTTATTATAGAGCTTATATTTGAAAATGATTTATTTTTGTATTTTAATGATCCAACTTGAAAAAAGTAAATAAAAAACATCTGCCACGTGCATTTTTATTCTCCCTCAAAGAATGTTAAAATTTATTTCTAATGTACAAAATATATTCGATTTTCGGGGTTTTGGTTCCATTGTGCAACCGGATTAATTTCTTTATTCTAATCGTACCATTCGGTTTAATACTGAGAAATGAATAACGGTTATTTTGACATTTTGTTCGTATGGGTCACACAAACGACATGAAATTTTGAGGCAAAATTTAATCCGCTTTTTACATTGTGCTAATTTTAAGATTCACAAATTGATAATTTCTGGTAAGAGGTATATTTACCTTGCGAATTAAATACATAATTAAAAATTAAAAATTTTACATGATCTAATAAAAATAATAATAAAAAATTAATTTAAAGTCGAAATATTGTAAACTGTTACCTGATGTATTCTCAAAATTTAACTCTCCATTACTTTTTTATTTTTATTAATAAATATATTTTAATAAAAGTCGAATTATCTGTATTTGGGAAATATCTAAATCCAGTGGTGTATTCATTTTTTTGATAAAAAATTCCGTTTGATAATTTTCTTGTGCATTAACACAAACCATATCCTAGCATTTCTACATTTGAAAAATTGCTATAATGTGACATTTCACCAAAGAAAAAAACTGTCACGTAGTTAACAGTATTTAACTAATTCCTAACAATTTTTTTATCAGTAGAACATAGCTTACTAATCGCAGTTGTTTTAATAATTTCTCAAAGTGCATTTTCCTAATCAAAAGAATTGGAAGAGTTTAAATTAGATATGAGAGGTTAATGCTGATTTTTTATTTTTTATGATCCAACTTAGCGAAATGCACATAACTTGTAAAATTCAAGTAAGTAAATTATTTAGGAACGTACAAATATCTTGAAATTACTGACACTACCGTAATGAGATAAGATAACAATATTTATTAGAAAATAATGGGGGTTATTAATTAACTACATCGTTATGACGATTGCAATAGTGGTATAAAATGTAGGAGAGGGAAACTAATTGTCTACCCCTACCTTCAAAATCTTAAAATGGACCCAGAGGAAAATCCGGCACCATTTATCGGAAACATATTCCTGGTAAGTAGTTTTTGTCCAATCCTTTAGGTAGCACCATAATGTAAATCCTAAGATGGAGTAGAAGAAATCTGCACTTTCTAATTTGACTGCTTACAGGAAACGATCATCTGCTGAAGAAACAGACGAGCATATTTTATGCTTCTGTCAAATCATGGAAATGAATAGGTTTGGTTTCATACTTCTGGTGTCTAACGACTTCAAGGAAGTTTCGCCGAAAACAACCACTGAATTCGTAAGTGTGTTTGGGTCGAGGATTCTCCAGTTGCGATATAGATAATTATTTAATGAAAAACTAATACCAATTCTATATTGTTTATGTAACAAGTTAATTTATTCAAATACATAAACGTCTATAGAATATTCATATAAAAACACCTGTTATTTTACAAAATTACAACGAGGAGATATCGAAACTGCGATAACGATTATTTCGTTATTTTTATTATATAAATTCAAAACCAATATGCAAACTTAAACGTTGATATGAAAAGTGACTTGATAAATATGTTGAATACATTATAAAACTCGAAACGCTTAGAATAGAAATATATTAATTATTAAAAATAGAACGTATTCACTTGTATTTAACATATTGCCTCTTTATCATATTATTTAAATTTTGATAATGAACAATATCCGTTGACATTACATTATAAAAATAAAATTCAATGTGTTTTGTTTTTTTACGGTCAATTAATTTTTAAAAGCAGTAGGCTTTTATCTTGAAGATAATAAGCTATTATTTATTACTACAAATGTACATAACGTCAAACCTGATTTTTATGCCATATTAATGAGTTATAAAGGACAAATAATAAATTTTGTTGCGACGAACGGCTTCACTACGTACCGTGAAATGACAATATATTTTCTAATTAATAAAGTTGAGTTTGTTTTAAATTTAATAGCACAGGTTTACTCTACATTAATACAACGCAACTTAGTTTCTAGGTCATAAATCATTTTTTCTCTTTATAGTCATAACTTTCAAGTCAACTTGGCGGCATTCACAAAAGGCTGCTCGATAAAAAAATTATGTATGGAAAAACTATAAACATTGGAAGCTTCTTGGATAAAAAAATTTAAGATAAAATATATAATGTATATAGTCATTAAAACAACATAAAAAAGTTATCCCTTTTAATATTTATCATTCAGTACAAACAAACCTGTAATTTTCATTCTTCTTTTTCTTAAATACAAATCCATATCTCTGGTGAAAACGAAATAAATGTTAGTTCCAAGCTTTACGAAATAAAAAAATAAAAAATATGAAAAAGATAATTAATACTTATCTTGAATTTCCCCAGTCTTCCAAATCTTTTTGATATGTATTCTGGCCTATCTAGGTTTCGATATCAGACAATACCATTCTCAAGACAAATTTCTTACATATTTATTATGAATAATTTCCATAAAGTAAGAGTCGAAACAATTAATCTCTATTAGTTAATTGTTAATTTTACGTTGAAGGCGCGCCTTGTTGTAAATATTTTTGTTTTTAATTTAATATGCCGAAAATTTTATGTCAAATTGGTTAAGTAATTCCATGTGAAAGCTGTAACTTCAGTTTCTTTTTACATATATTTATTTTTCGTATATATCTTTCAGTAATAGACTTTATATTCATTCAGTTGAAATACGAACTTATTATTATGCAAATCCGATGTAAAATTGAATAATAAAACAAACGTTTTTCCTTGCCTCGTGTTTGAATACGCTTTTGATATTATTTCAAGAAAAACAATTTGTAAGGGCAAATCGTAAAGAAAAGTCAATAAAAAAATAACTGCCAAGCTGTATGCAAATTAAAGAAATTTCTTTTTGTGTGAACAAATTGTTTGGAAACAGTAAAACTTTATGTCTGTTTTAATTAAGATTGTGAGCGTAAAACTTTTTAAAGTTGATAATTAAAAAAAAACGAACACGGCAATAATAATTTCAGTTTATTTTGTTGTGTTTAAACATTTGAGCAAATATTGCAAGATTTTGTGTTATGTAAAAATAGTGATTTAATCAGACCATTTTTATATAATATATATACCTACGTGGTTCGGATAAAGTATGGAACCAAGTAAATATCTTTAAAACGAAACGGACGATATTTATAAAATTTTACAAGTAAGTCCAATGGGGGAAAATGCAGATGATGTATATTTTTCTGTTAATAATATACTTTCGGTTTAACCGGAAATTCCCTCAACTTTTTTAATTTAAATAGGACACCCTGTATATTTTTGCAGATTTTGAAAAATCTTGTTATTTCGAATTCGACAATACTGGGTTTAGTGTAAAAAATCTATAAAATCGAGGAATACAGCACCTTAATAAACCACTTTAAAGTTTTTATATATTAGAGTAAAATACCTTTCAGATAAAAAAATTTATATTGTTTGTATTAATAGTAAGAAATAGACGAGTACTATCTAGTAGGTAATTGTTGCCAAACTGTCAAATTGTATTTTAAGGAAATAAATTGTACGATTAAGAATGGTTCATTTAAGTTAAAAAGTTATGGTGATCGATTCATAGAGTGGCTGCTTGAAATCCCATCTGATCTGTATATTTGGGACTAATTTTAAAATGTGAATCTCAAGACCCTTTTCTTTTTGTAAAAACTTTTTTTTCGTAACTTCAATAATAGCGGACTAATCGAGCTTTGCCACACTAATACCTCACCCTGTATATATATTAGGCTTTGGCCTAATGTCCAATACTTTTGCTATTTTATAGTTATTTTCTTACCTGTTCCAGTTCCACTAAGTTATATAATTTCTTCTCATTTCATATATTTTTATATGCTCTATCATTTTATTTCTACTATCGCTATTCTTTTGGCATTAGCCGAGATTTTTCTTTATTTAATTTAACTGACTCTCTAATTAAACAATCATCATTCTTGGTTTCTTGACTCTGAAATTAAATTCTTCTATTCTTTGGTAATTTCCTATATTTTCAGTTAAACTTGAATTTTTAATTCTTTTTCCATAAAATTTCCTGCAGACTTCTTTAGCATCCTCTCTGACTCCATTAAATTTTTATGTTTCCATTAACTCACGATTGCTAATTTTCCTTTTCGTTGTTCCTTTAATTAACCTACAACAACTGTTTTCTATGGGTTGTATTTTATTAAAATGTGTCTTCGCCGTTGATGACCATACAGCAATTGCGTACAAAATTATTGGTCTTATATATGTTTTATATAGTTGTATTTTTAACTTCTCATCTAATTTACATGTTTTATATATATAAGGTTGAATTATTGCTTTAGCAGCCCTTGCCTTTTTAGTTATTAAAATTTGAGTTTTTTACCTAAGGTTACTCCTAAATACTTTATAGTTTTTTGTTCTTCTATTTCTTGCTCCGCAAACTTAATCTCCCCTTTATCATTTGAGATTATAATAAATTGGGTTTGCTCTGGATTCGCCTTGATCTTCCATTTCTTATAATATTTTCTAATTATTTCTAAATGTCTTTCAACTTTTATTTTAATAATAAACCAACTCTCTTGTATGTAAAAAAATATTATTAATGTATGCAAAATTAAATCAGGTAGTTTGTTTCTCTAACTAAAACTTTGGCCCAATTAGTGACTAATCCTTGATTCACTTACGAGATTATTTTCTTGTAGTATTTCTTTTGTAAGAATTCTTATTATATTTATTGATTAAATGCTAGGAATTAAATGATTAACTTCAGATATCAAATGTAAGTCCAATTCAATATATATTTTTAAACTTACTAACTCTGCTAAACAATATATGAAATTATTGTAAAATAGGGAATAAAAAAAGTCGAATCTGTTAAACTAAACATACAAAAATTTTAGTCTTTGAAACTGAGGGTATTCCTCTTTCATAAAAGTCCTCTTCATTGTCTTTTCGAATTGGCAAAACCCGAAAATGTAAATAAATCTACTAAGCCATCAATCATTTTTTGGGACCACCAATCGGTCGAAATGAGTCAACTTGGACAAAAAACCCCATTTAAGTAATCTCGAATTCAATAAAAAATTCAGTGGGTCAGGATCAAAACGGGCCGCTTACAATTATAAACCTCAATATATCCAGAAATTGACAACAAATTATGGTCCTTTGTGTAAGGCCGATCGTTCATCATCAATTAAAAAAGGCAGCCACTTTTTCTTACTGCGCTACTATAAGGAGTTATAGATTTGATGTACGGCTACACGCATAGCTGTCAACTCGGCATTCTCCGGATCTTTGGGCTTTTAGTATTTTCGGACATCTGATTTGTACTGGGTGGGTAAAAACAAATAGATTTAATATTGCTGTTATTAAATTGGAAATAGAATTCGTGATAACATAAATAAAAATAAATAATATATTAATTGTTTCAGCACTTTATGGAAATTATTAATAATAAATATGGAAAGATAAATAATACTTATCTTGGATTTCCACAGTTTTCTAAAGCATTTTAATATGTATTAAGGTCTTCCTAGGTTTCGGTACCTGTCTTGGAAAATGGTATATTATATAAAAATTGATAAAATCGATTATATCTTTTATTTCGAGTGTTCCTAATCTTCATTTTCGCCTTCTTGTCGATTGTTATTAACCATCGATTTTTCATACTCTAAATCGATTTATTGATCTCAGATGCGATCCATGATTTTGTTGAAGGAAAATAATAAAAATTTAAAATCTCCCAGGAATTTAAGGACAGGGTAATCGTCTTGAAATTTCTTGTAATCTAATAAATGTCTTATTTTTCTAATTTTCCACACCGATTATAGCATATTCTATTTTAATTCATTTTATATTACTTATTAAAATATTGTTCTTTTAAAACACGAAAATTTTGTTTATTGCGGCACTATTGACTTAGTATTCTTTAAAAAATATTTCTCTTCATAAAATTTGTTATTTACCTACATTGTTACTATAATTTTATAGTATGACCTTTAAACTTTATAACTATGAACCAGAATTTCAAAGGTACTTTGATCTCTAAAATTTATCAAAAACTGTCAAAATCAATTACAGGGCTGTCATTATCTGATTTTTCATATTGTTCCCAAAATTTAATGTGATTTCATTAAATTCCTATTTTTTTTTTGTATAAGAATAAATACCCTTTCATTTAAAATACATATTTTCCTTTCAACAATTTTACAACTTATAATAATATCCTTAATTAAAATTTACATAACCTGTCCTCAATATAACTTTATAATTTCAAAATGATTTATTTGATTTTATTACATTGTGTACCTAATGAATCTAGAATATGAAGTAAATGCGTCTCATACTTTAATTCTAGTCAAAGTTTTCTAAATTAATTTAAAAAAAAATGATCAACTAATAATTGTCAATTCCATCATGTCATATATAGGTGTAGGTCTCAAAATTATGCATATTTTATTTTATTTAAAAATATTCTCATCTATTTCATATCGTTACAATGTGAAAAACAATCAGCATTTATTTATTATTAATCCTGGGGTAGGCATCATGATTTTAAGATATGGTCCAATCTAAATTTAACTGACTGTATATTATTGCTTAGAGTTGCAATGATGTGACTTTCTTCGCAACAAAGATACCACGTATTGTTCTTTATTAATTGTACAAGAACAATAAAATTAGAAAGTGTTTTTGTTTAATAATAATAAAGCATACAGAACGATATTAATTGTGCCTAACCAACATGTTGACGGTAGTTGGAGCTACGCCAGGAAATACTTTTTAGCGGATTTCGACCTCAGCCAGACAAAATTTTGCATTCCACATTAACATTTAACGAGCATATATTTATTTTGTTTTTCTATTTGTTGCGAATTTACATTAATCTGCTTTAAATGAATGTCGAAGATAATAGGTAGTCAATCGACCAACTTCAAGAAAGACAAATATTCAAAAACTCCATAGTGTTGGTAATTTTCCGTCCAATTTTTCTTCAACTTTCGGCGCAATACAACGTTTTTTTTCTCCTGTAAACTATGGAATGTGATATTTTACGCTTGTTTGTTTTATATTTGCAAAAAAATAACTTCAAATAATTTTCACAGTCTTTTTTACATTCTAACACATTACTGATTGATGGATGGATGATACATTAAACTTTACGTTTCAAAATTATAATAATATTCGTACTGCCAAATACACTAGTAGACAAAAATACAAACATTAAATTTGACAGATGTCATACCATGCATACTTTTAAACGGAAACAAAACTTCAGAACAAAACGTGGGCGACAAAATGAAACCTGTTTTGTCACACACAATTATTAATGGTCAAGAATATCTGTCTCTTTGCATTAAAAAAAATGAATCGGTTGTAGTCAATTTTTAAAATTAGTTAGGTACAGGAAGAACTTCATTTCATAATGCTAAAACATTTGTTAACAAGTAATAAACTTACTTTGAGACGAACTATTCAATTTGATTATAAATATAAAGAGAAGAAAGTATTAAAAAAAATGGAATTTTTGATAAATTTCTAAGTATTTTTTAATGTCTGAAACCCGCTTACAAAACTATAAATAAATCTTAGTTCTAAGAGGTGACTAAAGCTTAGAAGATTTATGTGTATATACTGGCTCACATTTATTTCATGTTTTTGTTGTGACATGTCACTTCGCAAAGATTCAGATGATAGAAAAATAAATGTTAATCTGATAAAATTTTCCTTAACATCTTTTAAAAATGTATTCTATACAAACGAAGTTCGCTTTTTTACTTTATATAACTATTTAATCAAATAAATTTGTAGTTTGAATAGTTTCAAATCACAACTTTCTTTTGACATCAAAATACCAAATTTTATTTGATTCATGAAAATGTTTGTTTATATCAAATAATTTTATTTCTGTTAAACAATATATTAATTTCTTTAGTGAAGTACATAATTTTCTCTTAAAATAAATATTTTATTATTTTTTATATTGGTCCCAAAATAATAAAGTTGAACAATGGTAAGGTTTCTAATTAGTTTGCTTAAAGCATGTTTAAAGAATTAATTGTACCTACTAGAATAAAAATCGAATAATTTGAAAATACGATTTCAGGTCAAATATTTTAAACTTTTATTTATTTAAAATTTATTTATTGAATTTATTGAATTCTGTAGATTGTATTTTATACAAAAAATAATAACAAAAAAATGGCAAATAATAAAATACCCGATTCCATAATAATCTTTGAACTAAAAAGAACGTTGTTATTGCTCGAGAAATTAAAATCTAGTCAAAAAAGAGAAATTAAAATCTAGTCAAAAAAATGTGTTATTATTTCTTGCAATTTTCTCTGCGTAGATTCCATATTCTATTATTTTAGAAATTCTACAAAACAATTTATGAATTCTAAGGTGTTTTTTTATTAGGCTTTAGATAACAATCTCGATTTTAAGTTGCCTTATCGCGTCCAAACCCAAAAACCTTTTTGAGTCATTATCCAAACAAAATCTGGCAGAAGCGAAAAACAAAAATCAACACAGAAACAAAGAGTTTCGCCACCCTGAAACCGCTTTCGGCCAATGAAGTCCACAGGAGGGAATTTCAGATTAATATCATGGTGTCTGTGTTTTAATTTGTAAGAATTAATAAAAGGGATAAAGTCGCCATTTTGTAGCCTAACCCTTCCATATAATAATCTCATTAAGCGGGGTGCCTGCAGAGGCAGCCCAAGCGTAAGAAACGGGCTTTTAAAAGGGGTGAAACCAGTCGGAGCCGCCTTTGATATATACCAAACGAACGGCTGGTCATAGTCTGACGTTGCCGAATCTTCTATCATCTACAAGCATCTGCTTAAATTCTTGCTAGTATAACGAGCCATCGAGAAAAATCATAATTGGAATCAAATTTAAATGTTTTGAGTTGGTATTTGGCCACTTCTAAAAAATTATATTTATTACTTAAAATTTAATTGTAAACAAAGTTTATAACCTCGAAATAATACTGCTACAAAAAAGAAACAAATAATTCATTTATTGTCGAAATCATAATCAAAATTTGTTGAAAATGTTGTCCTTTTACATATAAACAAACCAACTGTTCTTCGCAATCCAGCAAACATTTTTTTATTTATTTGCGGTGAGTTGATATCTTTACAATTTTCTGTTAAGGGATTTCTCAGTTCTTGCAGATTATGAATTAACTTTAAATAAATTCACTGTTCCTGTTTATTATTCTGTCATCATAAGATTCTCTGGTCGTATGTGCTATTGGCCCACCTTGTTGGAAGCACTCATTTTGTAATTCCTTATCAAACAAATGATACATTGTATTTCATTTGGAAAGGACCTAACTTTAATTGTAGATGGGCGTCACTTTGGTGGTTCCAAATAACCCATATCTTCCACCTATTATAACTGAGATATTGGGTGTTTTATCAATTTGACCTATATCTTTCGGAGCTCATATCTTCCTAATTACCGTGCATATTATTTTGATATTTGGTACGCTTAATGACCATTATCTGGAGAATCTATTTATTTTATTTATTTGGAACCACCAAAATGACGCCCATCTACAGTTAAAGTTAGGCCTCCAATGAAACACCCTGTATATGAATGGGTCAAGTATGTCATTGCGATATCGTAAGTGTGCCATAAAATATTTGGACCCACCAATCTTTTTTCCACACATTTCAATCCAAGCACCATTTTTTTGGAGGGGAGGATCCAAAGATTCTTCATAATTTGTGAATTAACATATACAGAAATTAAAAAACCGTACTTCATCTGAGACTATGTTGAGGAGATACTCATTGTTTATATTAATTTGGAACCAATGACAAAATTTCACTCGTCTTGGATAATTCACTGAAAGAAGATCATGAAAACATTACAGCTCGTAAGTCTAAGTCAGTTTTTTGAATAAGTAGGCAGTGCCATAAGACAAATTTGTTAAATGTAAAATGACGATTAACACAAGTAAAACTAAACACATGATATTAAATCAAAGAGGAGAGGAAAAAAAAGAAATGATTTTAATAGAATGCATAAAAATAGAACAACTCTCATGGTTTGAATAGGAATCTAGGAAAATATAATTACATGACGATAAGATAGAGACAGATATGAATAATAAAATAAGAAAGCAACAAAAATATATTACTCCCTAAATACAACAATAAATAAAAAAGAAATAAACCAAACTATTCAGTTAAGCATACACGACAGTATTATAGTCCTTACAGTTAGATATGGTTGTGAAACAAGAGTCAATAATAGGAAAAATAAAGAAGAAATAGTTAAACTGGAACGGTGATATTGTAAGAATGAACCAAAACGGATTAATTAAGAAAATTATAGAAGCAAGACCAGATAGGAAAATGAGAACAGGGAGACTGAGAAAAACCTGGATAGAAAGACTCAAGGAGGTAGGAGACAGAAGAGGAAGGACAATAACAAAAATGAAAGGACTGGCCACAGACAGAAAAGAATGGAGAAAGTGAATACTTAATATAGTAAAGGTCAGCTCGACGCCTGAATTGCTCATTTAGGAATTCGAAAAAGAAGAAGAAAGAAAAAAATTTGATACTAACGTTCAGTTAAAATGTCAAGGTTAAAATATAATTTTGGAAGTGGCTAAAGTACCAACCTAAAACATTTCAATTTCACACAGTCTACTCCAATTATGATTTAACCCGGACCTTTTTTAGGCAAGTAATTGTAGCTGTGGCAACATCGCATAGCTTGTTCGGTAATACGTAATAACATGTCTCAAGCCAGAACAATTAATCGGTACTGGAGCTTTTGAAATTTGATTTTTCCGGATCGAGTTGGTCCCATCCGATCATTGGTGTAATCACAGAACAAGGCAGGAGACCCACAGAACGCAAAAGTGCAGGGTGCTCCCCTCATTCCGCTACAGTTAACCGGGATTTTATCACGTTTCATTAACTCGATGAAGCCAAATTGAATTTTGCGAATTTTAATGTTCCACGCTCGTATTTTGCATACATTTCATAGCGATTTATTAGTTCAAATATTATCATTGATGAGACTGGTATTTTTGATGTCGCACATAACGAAGTTAGGGGAAATTTAATTTTATTAATTGACGCTATTTTTGACGGCGCGCCATTCACTCGTTTTAAGCTTCATATAATTGAATTAATTTATTGGTAGAATATGGAATATAAAAATATTTTTTTAATTTTTATATTGATTGAACAAATTTATACAGAGAAATGGTAACAAATAAATTCCTAATATTTAATTTAAGTTTTTTTTAAATAAAAGTAACCAAAAAAATTAAATCATTTAAACTATACCGTCATTATAAATTAATGTTATTCAATTACGGCCTGATTTCCTTAAAATTTAACGATTTCGATGAATTATTAATCAGTAAAAAAATTTTAGTTGAATCCATTTTAGGCAAGAACGTGGTTTTATGATTTTATGGTGTTTTTACGGTTACTTTTAAAAGATAAATTAAATAATAAAATGAAATTTATGAATTCGATTAGATTTCATTACTTTTAAATATTGATGTATCAATCAATATTCAAGGTGTGACCCCATCAGAACGCTTTAAAAATTTCAAAGCGCTTATTAAAGATAAATTCTTGATTGGCCATAAATTATTTCGTTAATATTTGATAATGACGCCACAATGGCAAGATAAAGTGGAAAGTAGGAAGTACGTGGGCGGTAATACAAAATGATTGGTAAAAGTAAATTACAGCAATTTATATATATACAGATTATTTTAAAATGTGGTAATCTTGACTAACTGTTAATATTATTTTTCCAATCAATCAAAGTATTTGAAAATTGTTCTAAATCAAAATCAAAATATTATTTGTGAAACTCACTTTCAGTAGAATATAACTATTTGCATTTAAAAAAAAATGTTTTAAATTTTTATTCTTTTTGATGTTTTATCTTTATAATAATTTAAATACAAACAAAATAACATGTTTTAAGTACTTTCTAATAAAGATTGAATTTTTATTTGAAGAAAAAAACTCTTTTCTTTTATTTTTATTTTTAATTCGAATATGCTCCAGCACTGCTATCCTCAGAAACAAGCAAATAGCGACGCTTTTAAGTTTTCTAGATCTTATTTTCTGGATGGATCAGTTCCATCTATCTATCTGTCGCCAATTATTCTTGTCTTGTACCTCTTTCTTCCACTGTGTAATTCCTAATCTATTAAGACTTTTCTACCTCTTGAAAACAAATGGTCTTGGGACTTACTCCTCTTCGTTTACTACATGGTTTCCATTCGATTATTAAAAATATTATTGATTCTCTTTCTGCTGGGACGTGCATGGATTCCCACCCATTTTCTTCTTTGCTCATTAATTTTTCTTACTATGTTCATTTCTATTTCGAAATTTGTTCTTCTATATTCGCCGCCTGTTCTCTTAGGCCCAACCCTACGTCACCTGTTTAATGATTGTGTTATAATTATATCTTTCTTTCTATCTTAGTGATTATATTATTTATTAGCTATATTTGTCGTTATTACTCTTTCTTTTATTTTTGTTTCTCTGTCTCCATTGTTAGATATTCCAATTTTCTTTCTTTTTTTCACTAGCACTTCTTCTATTTCCCCATCCACATCATCGATATATGCTAGTAATTGACCTACTTTTATTCTCAATACTTTACTGAGTAATCTGATGCCAAATTAAATAACATTATGGATAAAGAATTAATTTTCTAATGCCCATTTAAAATCATAAATAATATTTCGAAAAGTCAGTTTTCTATTCGTTAATTTTTCCACTATCTGTTTCAGAGTATATACTCCTCATGTCGTTGATAGCCACATGATAATCTTCGGGTTAAAAATCCACATTTATAATTTGAAATGTTGCATCTAATTTTCAGAATATGTTTTAACTTAATACATTATTTTAGAAATCAATCTTATTTTCAGGATTTTTTATACTTTCATCACTATGTTCATGTCATTTAAAAGATAAACAGATTTGGGATCAAACTATTGCATAAACCTGAAAAAGTTATTGGAATAGTGCTAACAATAACATAGTAAATCTATAATTTATGTAATTAACTTTTTAATTCTCGATTTTAGGAATCAATAAAGACAAAACAAATAATTTAAATAAAAATGGTGGATAATTTTTAACTAAGTTTTTGTCTGAGACTTCGGGATGATTTTTCTATAAATAACAAATCTGTAATCTGAAATGTCTGAATTTTATAATGTTAGAGTTTTACAAATTTCTAAATGTTCGTTGGCATTTCAGTAAACAATCAAAAAATATATACTATTGAAAAAATAAACTATCGAATTTTCATAAGCAATGGGTGTTAATATACACAATGATCTAAATTTGACTGGCTTGTTTATATAAATAAAATTATAATTCTTTTTAATAGATGGACTTTATTTAACAAGGCAATTTTGTATACAATTATGTTGCATAATTTCATAAACAAAGAATTATTTAAGACAATTTAGTCCCTGAATATCGCATCTATTTAAAGTTATAGGTAAACTAAGAAATGTGAATGGTACGCTTTTAAATATTTTTAACTGTCTTAACTATAACCAAAATCTAATTTTAAATTAATCAGCTTGTTCAGTTAATATCATTTATTTTAAGTATTCTTCTCTTATTTATATTGTGATCAGTCAAATTGATTGACTGATCGTATAATATCATTACCATAAGTTCGGGTTTTTTGTTAACACCAGTAGCCGGTGTTTAGAAGATTTCGCTTTACTTACAAAGTGAAACAGTTTTTTGGCCTTGCCGACGGCATACCAATCAATTGGTTACATAAGAGATCGCTTTGATGGATGGTAGGAAAGTAGTCAATTTTTAATGGTCTAATCATTCATATACACTAAAAGGCAGGTCTTTTTTACTGATTTCATATTTGCTTCGTTTCTAAAATTTTAACCAAAACATAAAAAGATATATGTGTTTTTGATTCTTGTACTCTATTGCAAAACTTGTGTAATTAATAAAATAAAAAAATAAACCGAAATCTTTCTTTAGCCTAAAATCAAATTACTGGTTGGATTTAAAATATTATTCGTCAATGCAAGTTTTTTTGCTTCTGGTATGTAATTTGAACTAGTCACTCTTTACTTTTTAGCTTTGTTTTTACAAGGCTGATTTCCAGGATCATATCTTATTGCAAGGCAAGCTATGTCATCAAGTTATTACTTCATATAAAATGATTATTATTAATATTGATTAGGTACATTCATTGTTATGAAAATAAGGATAAATGCTAGTCATTTAGTCCGGTGTTCAGAACATTCAGGACAAAATATCATCAAGAATATTATCAGTTTACTGACATAGTGCAATGAACACTATGACGAATTCCAGTTACAAATCATCACTTTTTCTTTCCACTTAGGAATACGACAAATTTACCTTTGTTTTTCGATTAATACGTTTCATAAAAAAATAAGCATAAAGGAAATCATGGATGAGTGCTCGCCACTGACTTCGATATCTTTTAATAAATTTGTCGTCTCGCCCACCAAACCATAACCAACAATCGTTGCTTGGAATAGAGGATTTATGGTTATTAAAAAAGTGATTAAATGCCCAATAGATGGTGTCTTGCAACATTATTAAACAATTTTTTCATAGTCATTAGTCACAAATAAATGCAAATCTCCGCTGAACGTTATCTATACAATCAAGAAATTAACACTTACTTGTTAGGAAATAATCAAACAATCGACAGCTTTCTTAATCTATGAAAGAAACTAATTAGGTTAATACAGAGAAAAGTTTTTAATTTCTGAGAAGTAGTTGATTATACTTTGAAGTCGTTCTTATATACGTGCATCAAGTAGTGTTTAAAGTGATACCAAAAAAAGAGGCATCAAAAGGATCAAAAAATAGGGTAGAATTGGGAATAAATTGCTATGGGTCGGGAAAACAGAAGACAAAAGATGATAAATGATTGGAAACAATTAGACAAAAATGGAGAGAGGCTGTGAAAAGAATGTAGAAATCCTAGTAAAGATACAATATATATTTTACCTAAGATATTTATAACAACAAAAATATCTGCCAAATAATAAATCATTGATTCATATTTTGAACATTTAGCAGAAAAATTTTGTTTAAAAAAATTATATAGAAATTCGTTATAGTTTACATTCAAAAAATATATAGTGCACAGGTCAGTAAAAAGATATTGTTATTACCTTCATCATTGGTAAACTTTACAACCTGAAAGGTGGAGGGCACTAAATTTTAATTTATTACACCAAAAAGTCATATTTCAATAGAAAACTGTTAACTATATTTCGAAATAGAATATTTGAAATATTTAATTACAATACAGGCAGTAATAATATTCAGTGTTTGGTTATAAAATTATGGAAGGTTTACTTATATTATGTTCAAAAATTTCTTAGTAAAAATACAGTGTCATCGTAAAATTTATGTAATTAAGGTTGTAGGATAATTTATTCTTCAATTTTTTAAGTGATTCTAGAAATGAATATAGCTGCTACTTGGAAAACTATGTTATTAAATTAATAAAAATCATTAACAGATTGCTTAATTAATATTAGATTTTAAATGTTTTTTTGTTTGTAATATAAAACGACGTGGAAAGTGCATAAGATCAATAAAACGTCAACAGATATTAATTAACGTTGTTTAAATATTATAATTACATTTATCAGAACGCAGGTCTGTAATAAAAAGTAAAAGTGATACCGGCAGTGGCTCAAAAATAACATAAATTTAAAAAAATATACATTTAGTTAATGGTAAAATAAAGAACATTAAAAGTGGCAATAAGAATATTGTCGAGAAAACTAAATACATAATAAATGAATAAAAATATTTCCCCTTTTAAAAGATAAGACATCTAAATAATGCAATTCGAAATTTTCCTAGAAATTTCTCAGATGAAATCTGTTGAAAAGAACTCGATACACAGAGTGACTCAAAAATAATTATTTTTCACTTTTATAAAATTACTTTAATTGTTGACTATAAAGATTAAATACTTCAGTTTTTGTATGAAGTTGTTATAGAAGAAACACCTACGTACAATATTCCATAAAAATCCAAATAACAAAGGTTGTTGGAGAAAATATCTAGAGAGTGAATTTGTAAATCCCTTTATTTAAACACTGTAAGGTCAGTCATTTTAAAAATATTCGTTTAAAATGTGACACTATACTCGCAAGGATATTATTCTAATTGGACATATAAATCAAGTAAATCTATCTATAATATGAGTTAAAAATCAAGTGAAAATATAAAGGTTTTATTGATTATAATTAAATCATTACAATATATTTTGTATGTACATTATTTTCTCTCACTTTTCCTCTTTTTTGCATACTAATCCATATAATACAGTTCTATAAGTATTGTTTTAGAATTACCAGGAAATCATACTAAAAAATTCAATCGCTTTTATTTTTTCAAAAAGCAGACCTTTTTCGTCCATTACTTATAAATAAACTTATAAATTAGAAAATTTGTTTTGAAATCACGTACATAGGTAGAATCTGTGGAGTGATACTCTACGAAAATCAAAATAAAACTAGAGAAGAATTTCATTAATTTAAAAAGATTAACACAGACGTACTAAACAATATTTCACCGTTTTGTTATTAAAAAAGAAAGCAGGAAATTATCACAACATTAGTAAAATTACAGTATTTTGGTCCTGTCGTCCTTTTTAATTTAAGAGAGTTTCTATATATTTATATATATTTTAAAAGGAATCTCAATCTTTTTACAAGAAGATGTAGTATGCGCTATTTATTATTGAGTACGTGAAAGATATACCTTTGATATTCAAAAAAATATTTTTTTAAATATATTAACTAGTAAAAGAAATTAAAATCGATTATTTGCATTTTTAAATATAAATAAATAAAATTGACTTAAGTAAGAGTTTTAAATTTGTGTTTGCTCTTGTTATAAAATAAATATTGTATTTAATTCTAATGTGGATGTACAAACTTTTAGAAAGTGTCTTCTAGGGAATAGAAAGTTTATATATCGATTTAACATTTGCAAATTTTCACTGAAGTGGTCTGATCTAAGTTTTTTAATAATGTAGAAGAAATCTAAAGAAAACTTTCTTTGCATTTAAAATTAAACAAACAAAATTATAATCGAGAAGATGATAATGACAAATAATTAGGGGAAAACAGCAATAAACTAAAGAAGTTCAAAGAAGAATTTAAATGAATTTAAAATTAATCAAATAGTGAGCTGCCAATGAGACAGAAAACAGAAAACGCTTATTTAATATACAAAATTATTATCAAGTAGATGAAGTTGATAAATATTTTTTAAGATTTAAGGAAAGCAATAGAAAATTACTTATTCATTTTTCACACATGTAGAATAATTACAAATTTATAAATATATTATATATAAATAAATAAATAAATAATTATGTCATTTAGTAAACCTCAGCTAAATATAAATAGGTCCCGGTTACCCATTGTCGAACGTTGCCTACATGCGAGATAAGTAACAGTTGCCGTCACAAGCTGGTACACTCACCAGAATGACATTCCGGTTAAATTACCTACTTTTATATAGTGAACATTAAAAATAATATCCATAATAAACTTCCAATAATTGTAAGATATGAGTGACACATCTTTCCGACGGACTTCCACTAAATGATGCCCATATAGTCGAGATGACATTATCTTTTTTCACAAAGTGAATTATAAATATTATTCGACTATAAATTGTATGTAATTTGTTCTTATTACAGCAATTTCAGTGAGTTTATTTTAGCTGTCGACTGCGCGGTATTTGTAAAATTGAAGTTCTCCAACCCGACTAAAGCGCTTCAAAAAGACCGACACTCTCAGGTGAGCCCTTCTATATACCAAATATTAATAATAAACATAATTTACTTAAAAAATATAATCCACAAAAAAATAGAGATACCTAGATAATATATTTTGTCATTTTTTTTTCCATATTTAAAAAAAAATTACTAAATATTCTAAATTATAGTTTTAATACATGGGAGCATGTATTTTTATTGATATTTTCCAAAGAGAACACGGGCTTATTAAGACGATTTTTTTGAAGATTCACACTATTCTATAAAACTACGAATAGGTTAAATAAATGGAGTGAATGGACATATCAGGACAAAAAGTGAACATCTGTTGTTTCGAGAGAAGTATTTCGTAAGATGATATCTAGTGTAAACATTATATAAGTTAATTATATACACTATAATGTCTGTTAGAGTGACAGTAATATTGAATGAAGGAAAAACCCGCCCAGGTGGCTTATTAAAGTTCGTCAGTATATTAAGTTGAATGTTATCCTTGATCAGAGACGGTATGGCATTACATTAAATCTGGTTTTTTGATAAATCTTCCGCTAATCGTGCCCATAACTTCAGTGTATCAACAATCGAGTCATATTCGAACCATGAAAGCCACATTGTACCATTATCTAAATATCATATTCCTGCAGATCCTGACTTTCATAAAAAAGATCACTTTTATACACTGTGAACGTATATAAAATATTTCCAATAATGCACGTAAAAAACAGTTTTTAAATTTAATTGAGCTTTTTTTATGTTACAATTTTGATGACTGTGACGTCAAGATATCAATTTGTTTAAATGTGAATATCAATTTGTATTGAGAAACTAGATATTATTTTAAGTAAAGATGGCAAAAGTATACAGAGCGTATTTTATTTACTGTTTCTGTTCTACAAGTTTATTCGCATTTTCCAAATCACCACCAAAGAGTACTTCCAATTGCTACATATTATTATACCATCAATACATGATAATAAGGAATCAAGTTAATAGATTTTGAATTTAAAATCTTGAGCTATTTATGAGAAATTTATTTTAACAATTTAGAAATAAAAAAGATCAATTTTTTTTCGCCGGTCATAAAAACGTTTTATACATCGTTGTTATAATTTTGCACCATATAAAATTCTTTGTATGTGGTGGTGGCGCACGATGTGTTAAATTTAATATAAATTTAATTGGAAATTTTGTTACAAATATCTACCAAATTATACTCAATTCGTAATGTAAAAAAGTAAATCCGTTGGTTAAATGCATTAAATTAAAAACATTCTAAAACCACCACAAAAATTTAGAAACTAAAATAAATAAGCTTTGTAATTAATTAATGAAATAGTTTTCACCATTCATTAAATTATCTTAAAATTAATTTTGATGCTTCAATAAATTCAAAATTAAAAAAAAATAATGGAACGGTTATAGAGTATGAAAGAATATTTGTTAGAATTAAAATAAATAACTGATTTATAGGTATTTCATAAACCCATGTTTACTCATTTAGGTGGAATGTTTTGTGAATAGTGTCAAACAACTTTTTGCATATTAAAATAATATAAATATTTAGTTAATCTTATCTTGACTATTTATGAAAATTAATAAGAACAGGTTACGATGGCTAATCAAAACCGTAAACAATCATTATACTAGCAATAATCTAATTTTGACAAGAAATGATATGAATATTTTCATTTATGTCACTAGTGTCTAAATTATTTCCGAATTTCTAAATTCAAGATCACTTATAATAAAATAATAATTCTATTTGTAATATAAAAAAACATACAAATCAACATTGGCAATGACAATATTTTGAGCAAAACATTTCTACTTTTTTTCGCCCGTGAAAGATAAAATGTTATTATTATAGTTGTCATGATAACCAAATAAAAATAAATCTTTGATTGAGTAAGGCAATGTTTCGGGAAATTTTCAGTAAAAATAACTATTAGGTATTAAATAGTAGTTTAATACTAATCATTTATCCGTAATTTATTTTCATAATCGATAATTTAGGAAGAAAAACACAGATACTTTAGTTAAAAAAATTGTTATATAATAAGAAATTAAATAAAATAAATTTAAAATATTGTGTTCAAAATGTCATAATTGATTTAAGGAAGGAATATAAAAATATTTCTGTTAAATTATTACCTAATATCGATGTCTATTTTAACTAACATTTTAAAAACAACTAATGTGTTCTCAGGTTAGAAATAAATTACTTATAATTTATGTTAAAATGTAAATAATTCCATTTATTTTACATATTTATTTTAAAAAGCTGTCGACTATTTTAATGCTAAAATGAAATGCTAATTTTCTAACGTCACTTTTTTATAACATTTTTATATTTAACATAACATGAAAAAGATTATGTTTGTTTCAACAAATAATCCATTTATCATAAATTAATAATGTGCTTTGTTTTTAATAATTATCGCTTCCGATTTATTTGCAGTAAATAAGGGTGATGGCTTGGTTCAATGCAGTTTACGTTTAATTATTATTGAATATTGTACCAAAATTGCTTCATAATTCCAAAATTATGATGTTGATATTAACATTTATTACATTCACTAAACACTATTTCCACACACAAAGTTTTTCTTGGTAAAACCGTAGAGTTTTGGAATACTTTCCATGTGTATCGAGAAGATTTTATGATTTTAGATATTTGCTTATTTTATAACCGAAATTGTAGTAAATAAATGTTGTTGCGACATGTTGATGGTAAGATTGGTAAGTCTAAAGACTTACCATTAAGATTTGTCGTAGCAGGAAAGGCAGCCGCCACGGCAGGATCCTCATCTTCCAGGAGTCGAATCGGCCTGGCCTGCTTCCTTCTGGACATTATCACTGCACAAGTCACTGTCCACAAAAAAAAACACTTAACTTGCCGCACTCATGTTATCAGTTATTATCGGTTTGATTGGTGCAGGTACCATACGATCGGATCGGCGTCGCGATGCTGTCTAACAAGCGCCGATCTGCGTGGAGGGGGTTCAGTTAAGGGCGGCGCGTCCGCTACACCCTCGTGCGACTTCGAACGAGGTCGGGCGGCGCTCGCGTACGCCAATTTTTGCGAATGATAACACTGACTGATAAGGGACCACTGGCACTTTTCAAATTTTGTCCTGTCCAGGTGGTGGCTGAGGGCGATGTTGTGACAATTGAATGTCGGCGGTGAGTGTGTCGAGCGGTCGCCCAACTCAGCGATCGGCATTTGACTAAATGACTAGCTCGGGCGGCACGGTAAGCACCGCCTTCTAACTTTACCTGTGCAGGAGAGGGGTTAGATTCACTCATTCAGATGATTCGCCTTGCCTTGCCTTTAACCGATTCATAAATCATCCACGATTTTTTTTTATGGTGGAGTTGGAGTAAACGCACCAGCTTCGCCGACGACGATCATCGATCATAAATTCAATATAAATTCATTTGCAAACTCTTTGTTTTTATCGTTTCTGACAACGCGGAAGATGTAACCACCGTCCAAGGCAAAGAAAGTCATTCTGGGTAGGGACATTCAAATGATGTCTTACCAAACCGTCCAATTTTAACAAAATTTTGTTTTCTTCTGCTGTCACACTTAATCAATTAAAGAGAATTTTCGTCCAATTTCTATTTTCTGTCATTTCTGTTTGATATTTTGCTCTAACAGACAATTTTTCAGTACCACGGTTTTGTGAGAGGTCGTTCAACAAAAACAAATATTTCAGTTATTACCCAATATACAACACAACAGAGAACATTGATAAACGGATCTAGACTAATGTCACTTATCCAGACATGACGAAGGCATTTCACAGGATTGGCCATTATATCCTTGTTAACAAACTTGCAGCTTATGAGATTATCTTACAATCTTGTTGGATTTTTGAGATCAATCGTACACAACATGTTCAAATAAACGGATTTAAATCTGATCTATATTTGACCACATCAGGAGTTCCTTAAGGGTCCAATCTAATATCAGTAATGTAATTGACCTTGACTTTTTACTAGATGCAGGTTATCTTAACATGTATTCCTCGATTAATACTATTAGTGATAATGAACACATTTTTAAAAAGCTAAATCATGTAACTAGGTGGAGCTACAAAAATAATCTACAACTCAATCCTATCAAGTGATGTTTTATTCGTTAAAATCTAATCCAATTGTCTTTGATTATACAATTGATAACAATTTATTGATTAAGGAGTAGTATTTGATTGCTCGTTTTCATTCAATGATCATATCGACACAATTGTTATTTCAGGTAATCGTATATTTAAATCCATAGTTCGTACTAGTCGTAAGTTTGAGTACATTGGAACTATAAAAGTCTCTTTATTATGCTTTTATTCGCACTAAACATGAATATTCTGCAATCATATGCAAGTTTGCAAGTTTACCGCTTAGAGGCGGTGCAGAGACGATTCCTCAAATTTAATTTTAAAACTCTCCAGGTTGGGCGAGAATACTATTTCGTGGTTGTGCTGCATAAGATCATAAGCAATAAAATACAGTATGAACAATTATTACACATGTTAAATTGCAAAATTCTTCGTCAAGATGCACCGACTTTTTCTATCTGCGTACTTTTTATACAAACATATTACCGTTGAATAACATGTGTCATTCGTATGATAAAATAAGTCATGAGCAGCTATAGTTTATTGTAATCTAAAGGATATATAAGGCAAATTTTGTGAAAATGTTTCATCTTACATATATGATCAAACCGTCTAATTTTAACATAATTTAATTTCTAGTGTTGTCACACTTAATTAATTTCTTCATTCCTCTTTATCCTTAACATTATTTTACATTTTACTGACCTAAACTACTGACCAAACCTGTTCAAAACCCCAGAAATTATAATAATTTTTAAGTAAGACAAAACTTAAATACATTTTTCTCATACGCGTCCATAAGCCTATTGTCAGTTTTATCTTAAATACTCGAAATATTTACTTCTTTAAAAAATTAACTCTGACTTTTAAACAGAATTGATGCCACTCCACAAATTTGAATTTCGAAAACCACAGTCGACTGTTCAACAGGTGAGTAGTTCATTGCATAGATCTAGCAATGGGAAACAAAAGCTATGAGATATTTGCTTTTCTATATAGATGATAGCTAAGCCGTTAAGAAGTTAGAACACACGTTGACTTATAAAAGGTGTAAAAAAAACTAATGCCATAACTATGTTAACGTGACTGTTCAATGGAAAGAAAGATTTATACAGGGCCCGGCGAAAGTTTTTAGAAAAGTAATTCCAAAAAACACAATACGAAAATAAGTGTAAAAATGATACAAAACGGTAATACAAGCAACAATGATATACGTATAGCGGAGACTATAACAATAACTAAAACACAAGAAGAAGACCTGAGAACAATAATACCTATAAAAATAAATAATAATGAATACAGATGTAGAACTAGCTGAAAAATACTAGATGCATTGGAGGAAGAAGACGTTAATAAGAAAATACAAAGGTAAAGAGTTAAATGGCTAAAATATGTGTAAAGAGTAGGCGATAGGACTACGATTTACTCTTACTGCATGGTAGAACTTCAACTCGGCGGAAGAAGAAGAACAGTTAGATCAAGAATAGACAATTGGCAGGAAAAAACCAAGAATAGCAAATAATGTATCAAGTATATGTTAAAGAATTTCATTAACACAGACTGGATCTACTCCATTACAAACAGATCTAGAAAACTTAGCTGCGATATGCCACTAAAGGTGATTAGATATTATACTATATAAGTGTTGTAACGATATGAAATAGATGAGAATATTTTGACATAGAATAAGAGAAAAATTAATACCCATGCATAATCTATATGTGACATGAAAAAATTGACAATTATCAGTTCATCATTTTTTTTAATTAAGACCTTATTTTGAACTAAAGTATAAATTATATTAATTACATATTCTAGATTAGTTATATATATATATATATATACAATGTAATAAAATAAACAATTTTATTCCTTTTTTTTTAATTTTTTTGGCGCAAGAAGATCTACGGTCGTTACGTAAAAAAACGCATTTGGCCTATTTAACATTAAATAAGGGCCTGTTTTTATTGAAAATATACTCGTGCTAACAAAATTTCCCATGCACGTATTAATATAACTAAAGTTATATGGTGCCATTATTTCAAAATTCCGTACTTATAGGACTTTATTCTGCATTGACATGTCTGTCAGCAATGGAAACTTCATATTGATAATATTAATATGGCAACTTCCATGAAGCAGTCTAGTCGTACAACTTTTTCTTGTAAAAGAAAAGAGATATGATTAACAGGTGTGACTTTTCTAACCGAATGAATAAACCATTTGTGTCATCGGAAATTTTATTGCCATAGTTTTTCTTAGATACAGGGTGTTTTTATATTGATGCGAAAAAATAGGTAGGATGTGCCTTGTTAAAAATGATGAGAGGTCTTTTCTATAAAAAAGTTTCTCAACCCGTAAAGAGATATCACTCCCGATTTTATTTTCTCTCAAAGCTGAGTTAATGTAGAAACTTGAAATTTTGAGGATTACATAAAGTCATAAAGATGTAATTGTGAGAATTTTTCAGCAATACTATTATGTTATAAGGGGGTGACGTTTGTAACTATTATTTTATTCTGTCAAATTTAGAACTAATCGTTCTCGAACAAAGAAACAAAATAGGTAGAAAAGTATGTTTTTATCAAGTGAAAAAATATAATAGAAATAGTTGTAATAAAGGTTGAAAGTGACGATAAAATACGAATTTAACTTTGTTTCATTGATCCAGGAATAAAAACAGATCATAAAAATTCTTTTGCGTATAACTTTTTGGTTTTTGTAAAATAAAAAAATCGTCCACTATGTGCCTAATAAAATTGCCAGCCAATTATTCAAAGACGCCAAATTCCTACCTCCGAGTTTCACAACAGAAATCGCTTCAAATATTTCAAACAGTTGCGAATCGAAGACACGTCATAGCTATCTTGGATTTATGCTTCCTTTATTCTCGATTCTATATTAATATTTCCATAACAATATCATGTATCTGTCATCGGGAATGTCTGGCGACCTTTTATGGAAGCCGATGGTCATTTATTTGCCCCATATCCAGCCTGTCCATCTGCGGTAAGACAGCGTCAGCTGAGAGAATGGAGAAAATGCTAAAATATCCAAATATCATACAGACGCATTTGCATGCCGTACTGTTGTCCCATTTGACAGATTTATTAGAATCTTTGCGGAGACGCAGTATTAAAAGGTTTTTATATTGTTGGACCGTCAAGTTCATGTGAACTCTTACGATTTACAATTTTCTATATTTTCTTTTCAATTTAAAAAATACAAAAGTTTACATTATTTAAACATTATTGAGATTCATAGAATTATTATCAGTTTTGTGAAAATACAAAGGAAATAATAATCGTGGGAGATTAGAATGCAAGAATAGGAAATCATAAAGATACACGACTGGGAAGTACAGGAGGATATTGAAGATATATAGTAAATAAGAATAGAAGAAAAATGTTACAGTTCTGTTAAACTAATGAGCTACTAATCCATGAAAATGTACTTAACTAAGGGACTACAACACCAGAAATTTTAATGCAAGAACTGGAACAGACTATACAAAAAATAAAGATAGGCAAAGCACAGGAAGCAGACAAAATTGATCCTGAAATAATTAAATTTTTGGAAATAAGGGGTAAAGAATCGCTGCTAGACATATATAGAAGGGTTGGAGGGAAGAGGAAATACCAAAACAATGTGAGAACAATATATTTTTATTCATACATAAAAAGGGAGATTACGCAGAATGCTATAACTATAGAGCCTATCGGCAGTAGTTTTTAAGGTTTATACCAAAATAGTTGAAAACAGATTAAGAGAAGCTGTAGATAAAATACTAGGGGGAGAACAAGCGGCATACAGAAAAGAAAAACAAACAAAGGATAGCATACACATATTACGAAACAAAATAGAAAAGGGTAAGAAAATGTTTTTGATATTTATTGACTCGAGGCAACTTTTGATATGATAGATAGGAACATCATATGAAAATCACTAGAAAAAATAAGGGTAGAAGAGAAAAGATTAATGAAAGCAAATACAAAGAGGTAAGAGGAGAGGTAGAGATCCAAAGAAGAACATCGAAGAAGTCATCTCTTATTTATAATCAATATGAACTACATACTTAAAAATACCAAACAAAGAACCTCAAGATTGCAAACCACAATCGGATACTACAATTAACGGACTTTTGTATGACGATGTATAGTCCTGATACATACTCAAAATAGAAATATTTAGTAGACATAGGGATACAAGATATAGAGAAAATTGGTATGGAAGTGAACACAAATAAAAGCGAAATGATGATTGTAAATAACCAAAGGACAGGGCACGATAGGACAATTCTTATAAATAGAAAGACATTGAAAATTATATCCGCCTATGAATATCTAGGATGTATGGTAACGCAGGATGGTAAACTAGATCTCGAATTAACAAACAGAGCTAAAAAAGCAAAGATGTCATAAATATTACTATCATGGGTAAAAAAGAAATAAGTAAACATATTAAGTTTAAAATATACAACGTAACAATGGTTCCAATATGTGAATCATGGGTATTTTAAAAAAAGATGAGGGTAGAATTAAAGCAGTGGAAATGATATACTTTAGGAAAATAGCAGGAAAAACAAAAAGAGACTGAGAGCGAAATGAAAACATAAGGCAGTTGGTAACACAAAAACAAGAGATAAACACAAAAATATAAACTATATAGTTAATATGGCTTGGGCATATAATTAGCATGGACGAAAACAATTTATTTAAGGAGTAATATCAGGAAATATAAGAAAACCAATAAAGGTTTACCCCAAGAAATGCGGGGAGGATAGAATGAGGGAAACAGGACAGAAAAAAGACAAACAATGGATGAATTAATAAAATTGGCAAACGACCGGACTGAATGGAAACGCTGGTTACAGAATTAGAGATTATGATTTTTATATCCGACACCTTAACAGGAATGGAGAAGAAGAAGAAGAAGAAGAAGAAGGAGAAGTGAAGTTTTGGAAAATGAAAGATACGCGACTGAAACGTTGTTAAAAAGTCAAAACAATGGAAGTCTGAAAATAGATTGATCTCGGAAAACCACATACATACTATCCTTATTTTCTTCCACTCCCTCGCTGCTTCTGGCCATATTAAAAATCAATATCAATATATTAATTCACTCTTTGAAGCGGCATATTGAACACCCACTTATAGTAAAAGTAAACACGAGAGTGTGACCGTGTTGATTTGAATGACCATATTTGCCTCACCCCTGTTGTCCTAAGGGACCTACTTTTATTTTCAGGACATCGCGCTATTAAAAGGGTTGAAATTTATAAACATATCTCAGTCGCATATCAGTCTGTATGTTGTTAGTGTTCTTGTTAAGCATTAATTTTGAAGCTGAATTTGAATATCGTTGAGATTAATCACACGAAACGGTTATTTTGGGGGCAACGATTACCTCGTTTAAAGATAGAATGCGTGGCTTTATTTATTTAAAGTGTTTATTGTAATCAGTAAAATTTGGGGTTTGTAAAAAGATCGTATTTATTGATAGACTGTTCGTTAGTCTGGAAATCTAACGGAGGTTAATCTAATGATAACTTTTAAGGTTCCATTTAATGTTACTACGCCAGCGAAGAAAAATATATTATAGTTTATTTGTAAAAAAATATTGAGATATATCCTATTATATTCAGTGGAGTCTGGGGTAACCTGATGCTTTAAATGAAATGTTAACCCATTCGAAGTATATCCAAAAAACTTTATTTTTCATCTTTAATAGTAAAAACACATCTAAAAGTTTCATTGTTCATCATGTAATTTTTTTATTATAAATATTCCAAACAATAAGTATTATTAGAAATTTTCTAAAAAATTGTGGAATTTAAGTATATTTTATCTTTTACATTTTTAACGGATAGATTCCACAAAGTGAGGGTAGAGAAAAATCTTAAAAAATAATTGAACTTTTGGCACAAATGATAATTTATCTTTATATAAAAATTAAATTTTTCATTCAAAAATTCAGTATTCCTCAAGAGAATTCTTCATCATTATTTTTTTAATGCTATAATTTTTATCAATGCATCTAATTTATGTCAAGAATTTAGGATTTTTTTATAAAATAATTTAATTTTAGGTTAATAATAAAATTTTTGTCAAAACATTAAACTATTTAAAAAGATATGGTTTGCCTAGAGAATTCTTCTAAATATTTTCCGATATTAGTCTGAAAAATAGATAAAAATTGAGGTATAGGTAGGACCATATTTTGAACAAATTTTCAGATTTATGAGGTTACCCATTTCCACAGGGTGAACCAAACTTTTGTTTTTGTTTAATGGAACACCCTGTATATTTTTACATTTTTGGATTCTTCTCGTGTCTGCAATATTTGCAATGTGATACCAGGTAGTTTAAAATATATAAGTACTTTTTATTAATTCCTTTTATTCCTAGCAAACATGTAGCATTGTACAGATTTGACATCAAAAAATCTATTTACGTTCAAACGATTTCTAATACAGTCTAGTATTTTTTTAAATTGTTAACATAACGGAATATTTATTTTTTGTATACAGGATTAGTCGAAACTTGAAATGATTTTTATCTGGGTTTTCTTAAATGAAACACCATGTATTTTAGAATTGTAATGAAATGTTATTTTATGATACTTTATTATTTCTTAAGCACTTCCTATACCCAATTGCGTTAGTTTTTTAAATATTCGTGATTCTTTCAGCTAAAAAACATTAATTGAAACCAAAAATAGGTGAAATTAATAAAAAAAAAATACGTAATCCATTAAAAAAAATAAGTTGGGTTTATACTGTCAAATTTGGATAGTCTCGTATATTTGAAAATGTTTTCAAAATATGGTCTTTCCTATACCTCAACTTTTAACTAACTAAAATTTATTCGTTTCTCTAGCGACAAATGAGTAACTGTACTTCCTTGCACCAATGCGGCACCCTGTAAGTAAAGCATAAATATTTATTTTTATTTCCCTTATTTCATAAATATAAATAATAAATAGAATTCGTAATATAAAATAACAAATTTGTAATCACCACATAATTACATATTCAATTTATTACTTTCTATGTAAATTAGTTCACTTGAATGTAACTTAAATATATTTTGACAACTTATTTTATAATTATTTATGATAATCGAAACACAATGTTTGTACATATCCGGTCGCAAACAGGCGAGAATTAATATGCATCCTATATACAACCAGATATAATAAAAAGAAGAGAAAAAATGAAATAAAAAACAATTTAAAATAGTCATTAAATTGATTATTAACGTGCTTGTCTCGTAGCCTCCATTAATGTCCAGATAGGTATACAAAGCGGTAACATTCAAAGAGTCAGCTGAAAGAATTTACAATTTTATTGTAGCATATTTTCATTATTACCAGCTTTGGATTTCACTCCATTTTGAGGAATATATTTTTTTGTTAATTCTATCCTACAGGGTAATCCTAATAGAACAGGTATTTCTTACAATCTACCGTTATGAAGAAGACACTAAGAAAACCCTCTTCCGTTAACATTTATATTTTTAAGAATCTTAAATTATTCTTATTATCACTCACAATTAATGCTCAATACTATCTACATTGCCAAGCAACATTTTTGGCCATTGCTAAGTCTATGGTGATGAAAAGTTATAAAAACAAGGTTAATATGTAATCAATTCCGGACATCGGTTCAAATGACATTTAAAGTGATTACTACTTTAAAGTAGCGAGATTCGGTTGTACTTAGTAGATCGTGGAATTAAATTGCACCTTGCATTTGATTTGGATTATCGCTTTGGTATTCATGAAATGTCTTCTTACAGTTCTCCTCAAGGTAAAAAATGGGAATTTTCACTGAACAGGCAAAGGATATATCCAGTAAATCTTATTGGACCTAAAAAAGTTGAACAAGTCATGAGAAATAAGTGGAAAATATAAACAGACCAAACAAGTCAAATATTAACTTCGGTTAATTGTTAGAAGTCTTGTAGATCATTGCAAACTCCAAAGACATGCGTTTCTCATTAGAAGTAGTATAAAAGATCCAGAATGACATCTACCACTATCTGAGTATCTGCAAAGATTATTTACATCTAAGAACAGTCTTCGGTATTCTTCTGCCAAAATGAACATTACTTTATTAATATGGTCCTGCAAGCAATTTTTGTTTCTCTGTTTCATATGATAAAAGAATCACCTTGACCTATGTAGGTCTTTGATCTTAGATTACATATGCTTTATTCGTCACTTTCCAGGGAACAAAACCCGGATGGATGCCAGTATCTAAAATATAAGTCAAAATTCATCTGAAGACGATCTGAGATTAAAATGAAAGAAAATGGATGTCAAAAAATGAATCACCATTGTAATTATCTGCCAGCTTCCAGCTAATTCAAGAAGAATAACTAACTGAAAATTAATCATTTGCAAAATAATTTTAAATGCAAATATCGGAACTCACTCCTTACCTCCATACGCGAACTACCTCATAATGTACCTAATGAATCGTACTTAATGGTCTCTGGTATGAAACGACGACTACTGAGAGAGAGTACGTACGAACCAGAAATTTAAAGAGAGAGAGAGATAGAGAGAGTCCAAAAAAATAAAGACCAAGAAGAAGAAAGTTTTTAAAAAGTAGCTACATTCCACTCATCAAAAGGGTTTCTATACATTTCTTATGTTTATTAAGTTATACACAGATAAATAAAAAATAAAAGTATATTACTTACACTATTATTACCTCTTTCAAAATTGATAACTAACCTAGTGAACAACCCTGTATACAATTTATCAGTTATTTCAGTTGATTGGAACGAAAGTCATTGGACAACTACAGGATCTAACTATTGCTAATTTATTTAATCAAATCAGAAAATTTGTGACTAAATGTCAGTGGAAGTATTTTAAACGCCCAGATTAATTGTATGTAATAATTAGCTATAGTTCGTGTTTGTTTGCGTTGTAAAATGCATGAAGCAATATTTAGAAACCTTTGAGGACATTTTATTGATCTGATAAAGCAGTAAAAATAAAAAAATACTGTTTCGTTCAATTTATAGTTCGGTCATTTGCATATTTTCTCTAAATAGAAATAATGACTGTACTTTTTTAAAAATGTATTAGTTATTATCGTATGCACACCAAGTCTAATTTTAGCAAGCAATAACTCAAGAATGATAAATTACTTCTGTGTACCACCTGTTGAGGGGTGTCTTGGTTGTGTTAAAGCTAATAATGGTTCTTTATAGCTATATCTCACACCCTAAAATTATGGGATGATTTTTGCAACATAATTCTCGAAAGGGCAGCAATATATTCATTTTATCTGACAGTTCAGACCGTGCGGATATTTGTTTGGTCCAGAAAAATAAGAAAAGGGCAAAATTTTGAAAAGAAACTGGATAAGAAAGGGTGCATTTAGAAACGCTTTCTAAAAGGGATTAGTTTGTGCTAAACGTTCAGTAATTATAATTAATTGAAACTGAGAAATATGAATACATCAAATTTTGGGATTGTAAATAATTCTCAGTCAAATGACGGTAATAGAAAGATTTGTTTTAAGTATTTGGTGAACCAATTCATAAACAAAACGTTATTTTAGTTTCAGTATATAAGCTTAATGCACTATTTTTTCCACTAATTTACTTTATGTGTTGCATGTGGGAAAATTTTAGCAGAATGTAAGACTCCTTGGTCGGCAAAAGTATCTACTTTCACATTTTACATTTAGTACTGACCTTCGGGTACATCGCTGAGGAATTCTCTCTTTAACAGTTTTGAATGTAAAATAATGTTCTTCTGCCACTCAGATACTTTTATTTCTCAGGAATGATATTAAAATAACACAGTAATGTTTTGGTAGAAGTTTATTTTTTTTATATTCTAATCGTTTGAACCATACTTTTCGGAAGCCTGAGCTATAGAGCTCCAGTATATATGAATCCGAATTTGTAATCTCGTTAAGTTTTAATTGTGTATAATATATTTTTGGTATTATTATTATTATCATTATTATTACGATTATTATTTCAACGATTTATCAGATTCTTAGTATATATTTTATATACATTTAATACGTATGTAAGTTTAACTACAGTTTTTTTAGCAAATGTTTTAATATTTCATCTGCGATTAGATCGTTTCCGATAAGTTATTCCCACACAGAAAGATGTGAGGTTTTTATGTACTTACAATAAAAAATAGGGGACTTAAAAAAGAAAATAGAATTCAAAAAAGTAGATATTTATTATATTGAAATATCAGAATAAAATAAGGACATGAGCAGAATGTCAGTGGAATAAATGCAGAAACGAAAAAATAAAAATAGAAAATAAATAGAACTTTTTTGAGAAAACTCTAATCAATGCTGCCACAAAAGTATCTGGAGTAACAAGATATGGATGCAGTAAGAAGTAAACTCCTGGTGGAACGGAGAAACAGAGATAATAGTATAAGAAAAAAATGACCTAGAAAAAAACAAATTTTCGAATACTAAAAAGTTGGTGATATAATTCCAAGATAGAAAATAGGGAGATATTACAAATTTTAATAATTAGAGATGCAATATTATGCTATTAGTAGCTGGAAAAGTCTACGAGAGGATAACAAAAAGGAGATTAACAATACATCGTTGGAACAGGCACTTCAAGGATTATGACATAAGAATCAATTTTCAAGACTGAAATATTGGCAGAATAAATACAAATTTTCATAGAAGGTTATACATCAACTACATCAGAAAGCTTAAAGTTTTTGGGAATTATTTTGGAAAATAGGAGTAATCTAGATGGAGACATAAACAATTGAATGCAAGTTACATCTAAATTATTCAATGCACTAAAATCAGTATTTATAAATAAGAGAGAGATGAGCAAAATCATAAAACATAAAGTATACAAAATTGTCTTCGTACTCAAATTGATCTATGGAAGCGAATCCTGGGTACTCACGCAAAGATTAAAATCAAAAATAACAACAGAAATAAAAATACTAAGAAGAATAGAAGGAGTAACAAAGAAGAGTAAAATAAAAAATGATGATATAAGAGCTAGACTCAACGTGGAACAAATAATAATAAAAGAGAAGAGAACCAACTTAGATGGTAAGAACACATGACAAGAACGTGCGAGGACAACATAGTAAGACAACTTTGGGAAGCTATTTAGAATGGAAAGACGAAAACGGACCAGGAAAAGTTGGAAATAGACGTCATATTGAAAAGGCAAGAAGCTAAAATTATAGGACCATAAAGGAAAGAGTGCAAACGATACTATAGAAACCGCAGCCCCGACACTTAATGGTGGAAGGGAAAAGATGCATATCAAAGAAAAGTAACTGTCCTATATAAAGATGAAAATGGTTTTGATATTAACTATTTTAATTGTTATTTTAGGAAACACGCTAAACGAGAGGTATCTTCGCTATTGAGGCTTCTACCCTTTTGCGTTTGGGACTGCCATAAATTGTTACCTGAATAGACTTTGCAATTGGCGTCTTCTCTGCCTGCGGTATGTTCTTTATCTCGGCTTGTTTTATTGAAATTAGATTAAAAAAGTTTATTGTTTTCCTTAATAATATTAGTAGATACGCCTGTGATGCGATAACTATAGTTAAGCAGTGTCCAGCGCGGTTAGTAGTTGGATGGGTGACCACCAGCGAACATCGTCGTAATATGCCCGTACAGCCTGCAGCCTGCAGCGACTAGTAGCATATCACAGCTCGCAGGCACTATACCAATGAGCACGAGGTATAGTGGGGAGATATGCCGTCTTTCGGAGGAGACGTTAAACTGTCGGTCCCGAGTCCATGGATGTTGGGCTCGTTAAAGATCCCTACCTCGGGTTGGAATACCTGAAGATTCGGCAAAATTTCCGGTTAGGGGGTAGCGTGCTCCCGGCGTCGGTGATCAGGCCTGGTCGTAGAAATAGGCCGACGTTAAATAAAATAAATAAATAAATCAGTAGATATATTTTTTTAAATGATAATAAAAATATATGATACAGATTTTTAATCACTCTGTTTCAAATATTTTTTAATGCCATAGCTATAGAACTTGAAAAGTTAGGATAGGAACAAATTATTTCCATTAAACCCAGTATGTACGAATTCGAAATAACAAGATCTTTCAAAATCTGCAGCAATATACAGGGTGTCCCATTTAAATTAAATAAGTTGAGGGTATTTCCGTTAAACCGGAAGTATATTATTAACAAAAAAATGTACATCAGCTGCATTTTACCTCATTGCACTTATCTACAAAATTTCATAAATATCGTCCGTTTCGTTTCAAATATACAGAGTGGGCCACAGAAAACAGTCCACCCCGATATTTGGCAGTATTCATTAGATTTTAAAAAAATACTGAAACACGTCGATTTCTGTTCTAAGGGGGACATATTTTTACGATACACACATCTGGCATTTGTGAACCCCCTCCCTTCCACTTCCCCAACCCCTTAATTTTAAGTAGGTAATATACCATGTGTGGCACATCATTAGAAAGACATTTACATAGAGTATTCAGGCATATCATCATTCACGATTTTTTTTCGATATTTACACCGTTTTTGCAAAAAAAGTGGAACATCTCTTAAAAATGAAACGCAACGCCTATGTTTTGCTAATGTTTTAATTGTTTCTTTCACATCAAAAGTAAATTAAAACAAATTTTGAAAAAACAATATGATAATTAATTGTAATGCAACTAAAATTAATTAAATTAGAAGTAATTATACATAAAACAGTTTACAGACTTCAATTGTAAGTCTTTGTTCGAAATTACGTCGACCGTTTTGAAGTATTTCAGGGGTTATTAGACTGCATTCATGTACTATTTGTCGTCTTAGTTCATTAAGACCTTACAGGTTTATTATAAAGTGGAGGTGCGCCGTCTTGTTGGAAAACAGATCATCTTCTGAGTACCTATTATCATTTCCGATTGTATCTGTGAGAGCGGGATTAATAGTGTCCTCTAATAATTCAAGATATGTTTCTCCGTTCAAATTTTGTGGCAAAAAATTGGTCCAACAATACGATACTCATAAATTCCTGCCCACATGTTAAATTTAAGAAGATGCTGGGTATATGTTTCGTGGAATATTCTAGGATTTTCGTCAGCCCAGTAACGGCAAGTGTGTCGATTTACGGTATCATTTACAAAAAAGGAACATTCATCTGAAAAATAAACATTGAATAAAAAGTTTGCATTAGTATTTTTTATTTTGTCAGTCATAATCTCGTCTGTCTGGGTTATCTTCATTTATTTCCTGTACCAAATGTATCTTGTAGGGATGAAATTTATAATGTTTCAAAACCCTGCGAGCGGTAGTGCGCGAAAAATAAGATTCTTCGGCCAATTTTCTTGTACTTGTTGTAGAATCTAAATTAATATGACCTAAAATTGCTACTTCTGCCGCTTGAATCCTAACACGATTTTCATAGTTTTTTTATTATTAGCTACTGAGCCTGTTTGACGAAATACTTGAGTGATGAAGTTGCTTGTCTTCCTGTAGCTGATTAAATAAATTCGCTGTTCTTCTTGAACACTTCCCGTTTTCAAAAAATATGGAAATAATCTCAACTCGTTCTGCAATAGAATATACCGTTTTGGAAGTATTAAAAAAATACCTAAATTAATTAACTATAGGATTTTTAGTACAAATACCGTTGCACGTCAGGAGTGACGTACCTCTTTCGTCATAGTACTGCCAACTAATTAAAATTTCCCTAACTAAGATAAATCATACGAAACATCACGAAAATTCACGAGGACTCATGAACGTAGTCACAGTACTAAAAAACCGAAAAAGTAATCGTAATTATTTTGATAATTTTAGAATTATTTCAATTATATTGGCTTATATACGTCTTATTCTTTATAATATAAAGTTTATAAATCATTATTATATGTTTAGTACTCAAAAAACCATAATTTACATTAAATAATTTTGAAATTTTCTACGCCCATGAGACTCGTATTTATGATGAAGAAATGACATTGTAGCGATTGGCATGCCTTGATGCGACGTTGTCGAGTATTTAGATTGAAATATTTCAACGATTTCTGACGTCCGGCCGTTTTAATAACAATAAATAGTTTGCTATCTTTTTTATATGTCTCTATTTTATTTATTTAATAAAAATATAGTACAAATAAACAATATAATATAACGATTTTTATAACAGATTATTGAATATTAAAAGTAGATAATACAGCAAGAAGAAGAAGAATATCACAATTGTAGATTGCTAATGAATCAACTGAGAAAAACATTTTTCAATTGTACTTTAAAACTGGCAAGATGAAGTGTCTTGAGTGTGAGGATCATATATTGTTCATATACGCTTCAATAAATTAATTTTTCATAATAATAAAGCTAAACAACATAACCTAACCTTACATTTTTGAAACTTCCTACATTCCTCGACAATTTAGACAAGCCGACAACACTGCAGGGTCGTGATCTCATAATTGATATATGACGTGCAACGGGATTTGTATTAAAAATCCTATAACAGCAATGTTAAACAAACGGTCTTAGTATCAAATTACTAATTTTTTGCAAAATTTGTTTTAATTTACTTTTTATGTGAAATATACAATTAAAACATTAGCAAAACATAGGCGTTGTGTTTCATTATAAGAGGTGTTGCACTTTAAATTATTTCAGACTTTTTTTTGCAAAAACGGTGTAACTATCGAAAAAAAATCGTGGATGATGATATGCCTGAATACTCCATGTAAATGCCTTTCTAATGATGTGCTACACCTGGTATATTACCTATTTAAAATTAAGGGGTTGGGGAAGTGGAAGGGAGGAGTTTCACAAATGCCAGATGCATGTATCGTAAAAATGTGTCCCCTTTAGAACAAAAATCGACCTGTTTCATTAATTCTTTAAATTCTAATGAATACTGCCAAATATCGGGGTGGACTGTTTTCTGTGGCACACTCTGTATTTAATTGGTTCCATACTTTATCCCAAACCTGTATATATAAATAATAAGAATAATTCAAAATAAATCGAAACATAATCAAATCGAACAATAACATCGTATAATCCTAAAACCAATGCATACTTTCAGCTTGTTTTAAAATTAAAATCATTTAGTTTTACTTTTTTATTAGGAAATTCGGCAAATCGATCAAAATAAACTGAAAATTTTTAGTAGTGTATATAATGTTTTAAAATTAAATAAAATATATAAAATAATATAAGAACAATTGTAATTATTTGATCACTAATAAGCATAATACCAGATAATAACATTCATATAAACAAAGGTCACCGTGATATTCATTTAATTACATGACATCTTAAAGGACTATTTCATTGTTATGACACAATACTTACTAAAGGATTTTTTTACAGTGGCGGAATATGATCGAAAATGGTAATTATTATATAACTATTCTCTGTAGCATTATTGCAAAAAAAATATTTAATATTAAGTAATTCAGGAAACTACACTCGACTATCCAATAATGCCATAAGATGATAGTATATTATAATGTTAGAAAACAAATAATCCTCCGTATTATTACACTTAGATATACAGCAGGCGCCAAATAAAGTGGAAACTACTCCATCATATCTTTCAAGTCAAAATCCAAATCTCCTTATCAAACTAGCAATCAGTAAAGTCATGTGCTCCACAAAGAAGCGACCTTGGACCGTTACTTTACCTTCTTTGTATGATCGACATTCCTGCTATTACAAATATCGTCATTGCAGATGATTTAGTTATTAAGTTTTCAGGCCCAGATGGTAATAGAGCATTAGAAAAACTATGACATCACTTAAACCTACTAGAAATTTGGCTACAACGGTGGAGAATAAAAATTAACACAAACATCAAACCAAAAAAAGAAAAAAGATAAAAAAACATCAAAACATGAATTGGCTAACTGGAAGATAAAAAATAAGTTATTCCTATATAAAACAATGCTCAAACTAATTTCATTGTCTTGATATATGGGGCATCAAGAAACCTCGAAAACCAAATTACTACAAACGTTTCAATACAAAATATTTCGAATGATTGCCAAAACTCGATGGTTGGTAAGTAACCATGCACTACACAAAGAACAACCACACATTACACAAAGATTTCAGCGCCCCAACCATCAATGAAGTTATACAGATATTAATTAGCCAAAAGAATCAACAATACAATGAAAATCTCCACAATCAACTTTAACCAATGGAACACAGAAAATAAAAATCACAATGGCAAGAAAACCTCTAAGAGTGAACTTTGGCGACCCATCAATTGGTGCCCTCCTCAAGTTATTTATAAAAAAAACACACGATTTACTAATTATTCTATATTTTCTTGAATAGATTGTAGCAATTATTTTTCCTAGGTTTTCATTATATTTAAGAAATAATGCCTGCAATCCGGTACTGTTTTTTTATACATTTAGACGTAGGTATGTATACTTTATGAAACTTTATATTATTAGTCTATTAAAATATCTTAATGTTATTTCCAAATTGAAAAATGATGTTCATATTAACATAAATATACTTTTGTATATGATAAATTTTAATTATTGAACCATGTACCCATTTATATAGTAAGATATTAGAAAAAATATGCAAATATTTGCAAATGAAGGTTGTAATGACTATTAATTATGAGTGTTTTTTACAATTGTTTGTTTCAAAACAGAACCTATTATTTTCCATATAATAACTATAATAGCTTATATAAAAATTTGATTTTCCAAGGTTAGATTCCGTCAGTGGAATAGATAAAAATAGAGTGTGATATCGATAAATTGCATTTGTACTTTTACAATCATTCTTGATAAATATTTTGAATTTTTTTTTATTTGGTCTTGAGTCCTTAGGACATTCAAAATCAAAATTTCAACAAAACAACAAAGTGAGTGTACTTTTAAAAATTATTAAATCTCGTATAACATTTGTACACAAGCTGAACGTACTCCCGGAGAGTTTTCAGGAAAATAAAAACTTGGTAATCGGATCGAAATCTAAATCAAGAAAACATCGTCGGCATGACCCCCTTTCTGACAGTGGCTGTTTCTAATCCCGCGCTAGAGACCGCGGATAACAATGTTGAATTCCGGCTAAGCCAAGAGTAGCACAGCTTCAGACCCTGAGCCCTTCTGGCTAGAGAGATAACGTCCGGATCATACAGTAGTTGGAATTGCTTTTCCAACAACTATTATACACCGTCAATCTGTTTTCAGACGGTTCGTTCCCGCAATAAATTCCCTGAAATAGAAGATTTCAGAAAATAAGGAATACCTGTGTTCAGTTTCATCATTCGCAGTAAAGATCTCAATAAACAGAAAAAAGAGATAAATACGTTTGATTCCTAATTTAGATTTTCAAGTTTTCTCTTAGCGGACTTTTTCCTATACATTCAAAAATGACCAAAAATTTACTTTATTTTTGATTTTATAAGAAATCACTTGAAACCTTTTCGAGTAAAAAATTACTATTTTTTCATTTACAATAAACACTTATTGAGGTTGTTCATATTGTTTATTGAAATTGTTTATGTTAATTAAGTATACTCAATTCCTGTGAAATTCAATTTTTTGTAATTACTAAGAGAAATATATTTTCCATAGAAAAATAAGAAATTACTTTTAGAAATTAATTTAACATACGTCGAAATATTCTTCAATAATATTCTCCGAATATGAAACAACTGAACTAACAACTATATTTTTATTATATTATTATATGTTCTAAACATAAAGCGTTGTATGTTTCGACCGGTAGTTAACTAGGATTTAATTAATTAGCCATTGTTGCCGATACTTCTCTTACAACAGAAAAACACCAAATTTCAAGTAAAATGTTTATTATCGAAATACTATCCTAGTGATAAAGATAGATAATAAACTTAAGTAACTAATAAGGTACACATGCAGCGCTCTTTGCCAAAAGTGAAACGAACTAAAACCTTCCAGCGAAAATATGCATTAGAGGACCTTCTTTAAAAAAAAATAAGGAACTGCTGATAAGGTCTTCTTCTTCTTCATTTTTTTTTCGTATACCTTCAGATGTCGGATATGGCCTCTGGTTCCTCTATTTTTGTAGTCCCTTCTATTTCTTATTATTATTTTCATCTCATGTAATGTCTTTACCTTTCTTCTTTCTTTTTTGACCTTTCCCTTCATTTTCTTTTTGAATCTTCTGCTTCTAATATTTGTCTTGTAATTCTATTTTTATTCATTCTGACAATACGGCCGTACCAATTTAGTTGTTTTTGATATCCTCGTTTTTTATTTTTTATTTTCCCGCTATTTTCTTAATTTCTATTGCATTTATTTAGTTTTCGCTTTTCTTTCGTACTCTCCAGTTCTAACATTGTTTTAGTATCGTTATTAAGTATCTTCATTTTTACTTTGATATCAATATATTTGTGGCTCAGTATTGACATATTCAAGGAGTAATAGACTTTCGTTGATTTGTTCGTTCTATTTTTATCTTTGCCACCATTTTTTCCTCCTCTGTCACTATGCTGCCCAGTTATTCAGATGTCGTTACCCTTTATAATATTTTGTTCTTGCACTTAATTTCTTTGTTGTTATGATTAACCTGGTTTTCATTTAGGATCATGACTTTGGTTTTCTTTATGTTTACTCTTCTATATTTGTGGTCCACATGTTAACTAACTTTTGCACTTTATTTTTATAGATTGTTATTAAAACTACGTCATCTGCATTCATTCAGGCTATTTATTTTTATGGGTTCTAGATTTCTATATCTGATTGTGGTACTTAACTGTTCGAGCTGGATTTTATTGTTTTAATAATCTTATTTATAATTATAATAACCAGTTGTGGACTCAGATTTTAATTTAGTTACCCAATAACGTTGTAATTCATTAAAATTACACTATATTTTTTTCATTTAATAATAAAATTTAGGAACAAACCAATGATATTGGGATTGGCATTTCTTATTACTGTTATTTTCAGATATTCTGTGATTCATCGAAAACAAATGAAGATTCTATCAAAAATAGTTTTTGTCACTAAGTGGATTATGTTGTTTTTCCTTTAAGGACGTTTTCAAACTTAAACCTACGAAAAGATTTTCCCTACGTAAATTACCATTAGTACTATGAGAGCTGGCAACGTCGCATACTTGAATTATCTGGAACTGACCGACAAAATAAATAAAAAATTACCAGCTAAGTCCTAATGCTAAAAAATACAAAATTACATCAAAAAGTTATATTATTATATACTATATATAATTATAAAAACGCAAGATAATATTACGAAAGTGATAAACTGATAAATTATTTATATTTTTATTTGATTGTTTGTTCGTTTTTATTACATATCAATAAAAATGTAATTTATCATTAATATTAAAAATTATTCTTGTTATCTCTTACATTTTTGGCACTATAAGTTTATCAACTATTGGTTGATATCATTTTAAACATCTTGCGTTCTTTCAGTGTTGCGAAGTTGTGCTATTTATCAGCAAGTTATGCGGGGGAAGCTGAGATTATCAAGAAGTCATTGTTTTTTAACATTATTTACAGAAAAACGAATGCCGTTTCCTGCATAGATTTTGCATGGAAAATATTTGTTTATTTATTTCCAAGATTTCTTAAGGTAGGGCAACGTTGCCGAATCGTGTCTTGGTCCGGAATAAAATTATACAGCCTCTATAGGATTTTTAATACAAATCCCGTTGCACGTCATATATCAATTATGAGATCACGACCCTGCAGTGTTGTCGGCTTGTCTAAATTGTCGAGGAATGTAGGAAGTTTCACAAATGTAAGGTTAGGTTATGTTGTTTAGCTTTATTATTATGAAAAATTAATTTATTGAAGCGTATATGAACAATATACAAAAAATAAAGATAATATTATAAAATTACCGAAAACGTGGTGAAAACACACAACTGGTTGACGGCCGGACGTCAGAAATCGTTGAAATATTTCAATCTAAATACTCGACAACGTCGCATCAAGGCATGCCAATCGCTACAATGTCATTTCTTCATCATAAATACGAGTCTCATGGGCGTAGAAAATTTCAAAATTATTTAATGTAAATTATGGTTTTTTGAGTACTAAACATATAATAATGATTTATAAACTTTATATTATAAAGAATAAGACGTATATAAGCCAATATAATTGAAATAATTCTAAAATTATCAAAATAATTACGATTACTTTTTCGGTTTTTTATTACTGTGACTACGTTCATGAGTCCTCGTGAATTTTCGTGATGTTTCGTATGATTTATCTTAGTTAGGGAAATTTTAATTAGTTGGCAGTACTATGACGAAAGAGGTACGTCACTCCTGACGTGCAACGGTATTTGTACTAAAAATCCTATATATATGGATCACAAAAAAATCTATCCAGAAATAACATTTTTTTTAATATCTGAAATGTCATACTGTCAGAATCGCAATAAGTGAACCATTTATTTACCGTCTATGTTTAAATTTTTAAAATCAAGTTCTGGTTAACAATCACTACTTTTTAGGCGATGTTGATAGTTCGTAATAAAAATGAAGTGGTATTTTGCACTTAAATTTTTTTATCTTATGAAAGCCAACTTCTTCTCAGTAAGTTAATCATAATATTTCAAAAAAATTATTGTAGTTTACCTGCCCAGTCGATGACACCTAAAGTATCGAAATTTGTTGAATTTTAATGTAAATTTAGAAATTTAATAAAAAAACTGTTTGGAATTAGGATTCTAATTTTTCTCATTACACTTTCAAAAACATTTCCGCGCGTTAATAATGGCCTCTTTTCTAAAATAAGATTGTTAGTTGGATAAATTATGTTTTGGCAATGATTTGGGAATGGTTTGAACGCATCAGCAACGTCAAAAGTTTCTGCTGTACTACGTGAAGGCAACGTCGAGCATAAGGTATAATTTTCTCAACACATAAAGAGAATACGCTGATGTCCAGGCCGTCGGGTTCTTGGTCCCTCGGGAACTTTAAAGAAATTGCCCATATATGAATTCCCATTTGTTTTATCGTCAATACGAGGTCCGTAGCACGTTCATAAAGATTTTCCTGATGTTGCAAATTTAGTGTACTCTAGTGATTGTGAACTTAATTTCGATTGTTATTTAAGTTAAACCACAACTAAAATGAAGAAGCAATATAGGAATATGTAATCATTAAGAAAAGGAATAACGCGCAGTTGCATCATTCCGTTTTAGAATTGATTCGTGTCCTAGGTCAATTCTAGGATCAAGTTATATTGCGGCAAATAAAAATCCGAATTTTAGAACAAATTTACGTTTTAGATACCAGATTGAGCATTATAATCTTACTTTTTAACATTTGAAATATTCAGTATGAATGTTAAAGAGAAAAAGATCACATCATGAATGTAGACTAGATTTTGATATGCTGGATGTTGTTGATAATATATAGAATATAACATTCCACGTCATATATGTATATGAACGAACCAATTATTTCGAAACGGATTCTGAAAGAGATTTTTTTAATCGCTAACCTAAAATTTATGAATCCTAAATAAATATTTTATATACTGGAGGAAATAATGCTGAAAAATTTAGAAACCGAAAAGGCTATTTCTCAATAAATGTATAAGCAGGAATAATGCTATGCAAAAACATATACAGGGTGATTCATAACTATTGTTATATACGAGAACAACTCCGAACTGTTCAATTGCGTTTTTTCGAAAGCGGGTGAAATTATCGTGTTTAAACAAAAGTACCAATATTATATAAAAATGATGTTTACATCATATTTTCTAATCAAAATCATTAAAAATTGATAAATATACTGTGTCATCATCAGAAAAAAAACGAAAAAATATTTCAACTTTAACGCCCCATATCTTATTCCACAGCAATATTTTATTAAGGTATATTTGGTCCTATCGCCATATTTTGGTCCAAATAACCTGTCCCTAGCCCACGTCCCAATAGTTATGAATCACCCTGTGTATCAATTAATATTTTTTCTCTTCAATTAATTTAAATAATATCATCACCATTCATAGAACCTCGAAATATTGGTAAAGAAATTTATAATACTACAGCCACATTTACAAGAACACTTATTCGGGAAATGGAAGAGAAGATTTCCCATTATGGCATATGGGTGTAGAATGAAATTAAATACCAATAATTATTGCAGCGGCCATTCTACACAATATAGCTCATCTGTATGACTTACAACAAAATTTTGACCATAGAAGACTTTTAGCGGAAAATTACTTTTCTCGACTAAAATTGTTTTGTACTGTTTACTGTGAATTTTTGAAAGAAAATCATATGCGGAAAATGATTAATAATCTCGTTCACGCATGGTTTGTTCTTGAGAAATCTTGGTGAATTGTATAAAAAATAAATGTATATATAAATAGTTTGATTTTTTTGTATTTTCAAATAAAAAATATATCTTTAGCACACATTTATATTTACTTTTAAAACTATTATATTTAATTGGTAAAAAAATCAAAGTAACATTTTAAAATAAACTATGTTGAACATACTAAAAGCTAAATAAATAATTAATTCAAAAAAGTAAAATCTGAATGTAAATAAAAACATATTTTATTTATATGAACAATTTTTATTTTGCTCTTCTTTTTTGGTTTTTTCTTCTTTTCTGTTTCTTTTCGTGCAATAAAAGGTCTCATTGGGCATTCAAAACTTCCATGGTGGCGTTCTCAACAGAACCAATTTTTGTATACTTCGGCCTCCTTTTAGACCATTTAGTTTAGGATAACCCAACAGAGTTTGACAGATTCTCTCTTTTTTATTAGTTGTTGGCATCTCAGAAGTAACAATTTGGGCTATTTCTACTGAAGAAATCTTTGAATCTTTATTACGCATTGTGTGCTTTATACTGGTAATGTATCTAAAAATTCAAATAAAAAAATAACTTTCTTCAATAAATGTCTAGTGTACACAGGCTGTTATTGAAATACACGTACATATTAAAATGGGGAATAGTATGTAATCACCAAAAACGATTGGCACCAATTTTAACTTCAAATTCTAAAATTTAAATATTGGGGAAGAGTCCCCTTTTCCGACCTACTAGTTTCCATATTTAAAGAAGTAAAATAAATCGAAATTGAACTTACCCATAGAAATTGCACTGTTGCCGTAGCAAAACCAATTAATTCAAAATAAAGTTTATTACAGTAATTGTTCAAAATGCCGTCCATTATTATTTACACACACTTGCAATCGTCTTTCCAAAGAACTTTGAACATTAGAAATTAGTCTTGGATTTTGTCGTAGTTCCTCGGCTACCGCATTAACTTTATTGGTTAATTGTTCAACACTATTAATAGGTTCATTATAAACCAGTTGTTTCATGTGACCCCACAAAAAGAAATCGCATGGATTTAAATCCGGAGATCTCGGAGGCCACTTAGTAGGTCCATTTGTGCCTATCCACTTTTGAGGAAATCTAATGTTCAAAAACTGCCGTACGTTTAAATCAAAGTGAGGAGGAGCGCCATCTAGTAGGTACCACATCCGTTGCCTTAATTGTAACGGTATCTCTTCTAGGAGTACTGGCAAAATATCTTCTAAAAAGTGGAGATATCCTGGCCCATTTAATCTGTTCGGGAGAACATAAGGCCCGATTAAATACTGATCTATTATGCCAGCCCAAACATTTATTGAAAATTTTCTTTGATGCCCAGTTTCCCTAATGGCGTGAGGATTTTCATCACTCCAAATATGCGTATTGTGCATATTGAACACGCCATCACGAGTGAATGAAGCCTCGTCAGTATACAATAATATTTTTAGAAAATCAGGAATATCAACACATTTTTGAATCATCCATTCACAAAACTCCACTCTCTTTTCTTCATCACCTGGATATAAGGCCTGGACTTTTTGGATGTGATAAGGATGTAAACCTTGTTCTTTAAGTGTCCGCCACACAACAAATGAGGACACTCCAATTTCAAGACCTAGTCTTCTACAACTTAATTGAGGCCGGTTTTCAACAGCTTCCAATATTTCTTCTTCGGCCGCCAATGTTCTTTGTGTTCTTGTTCTCCCTCGATCTGCATTGACACTCTCAAATTTTCCATGGTCTCTTAGATGCTGAACAGTTGAAATAAACGTACGACAGTCCGGAATTCTCCGATTTGGAAACCGTTCGCGATACAGGATTTGTGCTTGCCGAGAATTTTCTCCAGCTGCCCCATAAACCAGCACTATATCGGTTAGTTCAATATTCGTAAATAGTGGCATCGTAAAAAAATATTTAAAAGTAATCGTAACAACACTTTTTACCAACTTGGAAATGACGCGCTCGTGTTAGCCAGATTCGTAAATCAACTAAAATTTTAATAATCTATAGTTTCAAAAATGTATAGTTTAAAAACAATCATTTATCAAATATTCTAGTTTTTTGATAACGAGGGTAGTAAAAACCAGTCTTCGGAAATAGAAATTAATTCGAAAATCTTGGCAACATGGTTATTTCTTACAAGACTAGTTTTCTTATCATCTGACAAAAACTTGCATATTAATTACTGTTGATGTTTAAAATAGGTAAATAAACCTAATTTATATAGGTCATCCTCAACATATCAGTGAAGTACGTTTGTTTTAGAATTAATTTTCAAAAATTAATAACTCCCTTAATAAGGGGTATTTTTAAAAAATAATATTTTTCTACATTCAGTGGGGATCTGCGCAATATATATAAGATAAAATATATACTGTTTTGTTTTTATTTTGTAAAATATATTTATTTACAAAACTTTGTTTAAAAAAAGGGTATAAAGACTTGAAGGTGTTCGAAGTGATCTTTCGCAAATTACTTAAGCAGCAAATATCTTAAATTACAAAAGGTTCTTAAAATTATCGTGCATTTCTATATGAAATAGAGATTACATGTAGCTATGGTATGGTATCAGAGTGATACTGATTTTGTAATCCGAAGATACATTCATTGTTGACTATTGATACCACAAGATCATCATTACTGCTTCTACAGACACTCTTATTTTCGCTGTATTCTCCAGTTTTTTACAACTCCATTCTGTTTTGTACAGCTTATTTCGTAACATCCATTTTCATGTGAACCCACTGCTTTCTAAGAGACCTGTTGCCTCTCTAGAGGTTTAGATTTTTTGAAAAATGATTGCTCAATTATTTTCCGTGTAAATTTTTACGGCATTCGTCTGTTTGTTCTCAATAATTTTTTTTGTACTTTTTACCTAATTCGGTGAGTTCCGTTTTTTCTTGGCTGTGTAATTCACACGTTTATTTTTATTATTTAACAAACTCGCAAAAACACAAGCTAAACTTTACAAAAACTATAAAATAATAAATATAATTAGAACCAAAAAATTCTAAATATTTTTCACCTCTTTCAAGTAGTCAACTTCATATTAATTAATGCTCTTTTGCTAGGACCTAGACAAGTTTAATATGCTCCGGATAAACCGACGTAATAATATTGGTGCAACACAAATAAGCTTTAGTTCATTCCTACATGTACTTCTTGCGGGGCTACTACAGTTCGTTCTGGAATTTAGTGCAACCTAGCATAAATGACCTTTAATTTACTTAAGAAAGATTAATTTCATAAGTAACAATTTTCAGTTAACCCAAGTTCAGAGTCAGAATGTATCCCCAATAAAAAAAAACCGTTATCGAAATAAATCAACGGTACTAACAGCAAAGCACAGAAATTACCTGAAAGATTGCAAGATCAGATTCGTATCGAAAAAAGTGCTACAATTGAGCAATAAATAGCTTATGTGGTCGTGTTCATAGAGGTAGTGAGAAAGGGAATTGAACAAAAACCAATGTAATCCAATGTGGACGACTTGTTCTTCGAGAGACGTGCAAAAATGAGTTGGCGCTGTGTGCAGTGTACCTCGTAAAATAGGATGCGGCGACACTTGAAAGGTCGTGAGATATTGGCATTTTAGTTTTACCTGCCTCTTGGAAAAATTTCTACTCTCAAATAATAACTAACGTTCTCTTCGCAAACATTACTGAAAATAAATCGAATTTAGAAACTAGTGTCTTTTTTTGAATCTGCCCATTCTCTAAATGCAAGAATGACGTCCTGAATACGTATAATACAAAATATTTATGTCATGTATTATTAAGTATATTAAATTTTGTAATTTTAAGGAATAAAGTTGCTTATAAATTATCTATGTATACAGGGTAGCTAAGGATTTCAATATAAATGCTGTCATTGTTTCGAAAAAACGCATTAATGAACTATCTTTCCTATGAGTTTTGGTGAGATAAGGTATTTGGAATATTATTTTTATTAAGAAGGCCAAATTGTAAATTAAAATCATTATTAGAGAATTGCAAGGAGATTTCCCTTAAAATGTATGTTGGTTATTCAATTGATAGATATGTCTAGACATAACATATCTCCTAAATATATAAAATTATGTTGGAATAATTGTATAACTTCAATTTCAAATTATGTCATCATAATAATTGGTGTTACAATTCTCAAATAATAACTGGCAATATTGTGAATATAAGTTTAATCAATAGAATTGGTGTCTTTCTATTTATTGTGAATGTTATCAGTTTATTAATAATATAATCAACTAATTGGCGTAAAATTGTAAAATTACAATGGCAAATTTATGAAATGTGGGTCACTTGTTTTCAAGGTACCTAATTTTGAATAAATTAAATTTTAGGGATGATTAAATGCATCCAAATTTGAGAAAAAATTTAAATTTTAATAATATATCAGTATTTTATATGAAAATATGTTTTATTATACAGGGTTGGGATAAAATATGGAACCCAGTAAATATCTTTAAAACGAAACGGACGATATTTATAAAATTTTGTAGGTAAGTCCAATGGTGCAAATTGCATCTGATGTACATCAGCTGCATTTTGTCCCATTACATTTACTTGGTCCGTTTCGTTTTAAAGATATTTACTTGGTCCGTTTCGTTTTAAAGATATTTACTTGGTTCTATACTTTATCCCAACCCTGTATAAATCCAGATCATTAAAGTTTGGTATTTTTATAAAATGACATAAATAATCTGTAAGATTTTAAAATACATAAAGTTATCGGTGAATTTAAAACATTATATAAAGCCGAGCACAATTTAAACCGTTCTTTACAAAAATATAAGTGCTAAGAATAAACTTCGTTCAAAAGCACCCTGATCACCTTGTTTGAAAAATTAAAATCCATTTTGTTCACAACACAAGATAACCTCAAATTGTTTGTTCAAAGACAAAATATGAAGTGAAATATGGAATGACATCTATTAAAAAAATATTACTGGGCTTTAACCACCTATGGAATTTTTGAAGTTAACTTGTCAGCGCATCAGAATTCTCTTTAAACTGATGATAAGACGTTAATTTATGCAAAAATATATATTTTTAAAGTTGTAAAATAGAAAATGAGGAAAAAGTAGCAATTTTTAGTTTAACTCTAAATAAACATTTGGTGTTCATTTATAAAACTAAATAAAATACTGCAATCACATTTCCATAAGTGATCATGAGAAGGTTAAATTAAAATTATTTGGGAAAGTTGTGTGATTAATTTAAAATATTAATTTTGTAGTTAAGTGTTTGTTTTATTTTTTTTATTAGATCACAAGGTCTTTGTTTATTAGTTCTATATTTTATTTATAATTTGGAACTCAACTTAATTTTCATTAAATGATATAACTTAATTCAATTTTTAAAGTTCTAATTTTTATTTAATAATTAAAATACATTTCAATTGATTTCAATACATTTCTTGATTCAAATGTAAAAATATAAAAATATTTAGGTATATAATAAAAATAAATAAAAGTAAGCTTCCAAAGGAGATACATGGCTCAGGGGGTACCACAGGCCTCCGTCCTGGGGTCCACCCTGTGGAATGTCCTTAACGATGCCGTTCTGAGATTTCAACCAAAAGAGGAATACAACAGAGCACACGGTCCTGGAATGCCAGAGATGGACGGGAGAAAGAACGCGACTGGAAACAGATATAGGCCAGAGAGTCACAGCAGGAAACTTAATAGAAATTATGACTGGCAGTAAGGAAGAGTTCGATAAAATATTCAAGTACGTCAGGGAAGTAATGGAAATAAAGGAAGCCGAAGAAAGACAACGAGAAACCAGGAGCTGAGAGAGGGGGCTATAGAAGTGGTAGGACGAGGCCAGCCTAAAAATAGCAGAGGAGCAACGAAAAAGGGCGAAAAACTTCTCATTAGGGTTGGTAACAGGCCATATGCGGCACTTCTAAAGGAGCCCAGGGAAAAGTTGATGTAAAAGAGATAGGGGTTGGTGTAAGATCTATGAAAAAAACAGGCAAAGGGGATCTAGTAGTAGAAGGTCAAGGGGAGGAAAGGAGAAGGTGAAAGGCTCAGGCAAGCAATAGCAGAGAAAACCCAGGGGCTGGAGGTGATAGTCCACAGGAATGTGGAGAAGGTGGTGGTCTTTGACGTTGATGAGGGGATGGGGGCGGATGAGAAAGGGAGGCGATAATGAAGAAGAGAAAGGGGGTAAATAGGGATGATGTAGAGGATATTGTCATAAGAAAAAACAGAATGGGCAGTTGTTATGCCATCTTGACGGTGAGGAGAGTGAAGGTAGAAAATGTGGTAGGAGTGGGCTGGGTCTATATGGGATGGATGAGGGTGAAAATTAAAAGAAGGATGGAGGTAATAAGGTGTTTCCGCTCTCTGGACTACGGGCATCTAAGGGCGAGCTGTCGGGGGCCTGATAGGTCAAATAGTGCCTAAGATGTGGAAAAACTGGGTACGAGATTAAAGCTTGCAGTGATGAGGGCGCCACAGAGCGGACTCACAGGAATGTCCTGCGTATAGGACGGCTATGAGGAGGGAGCGGGTGTATTAGATTGGGAATATGTGACTGGTGAGTGGGGCTGCTAACAAGCTAGTCTGATAATAATCCAAGCGAATGTAGGGAGAGCGAGAGCTGCACATGATGTGTTGAATGAGGCGGCGGCTGGGTATGGGACGTACCTGCTCGTGGTGGCGGAGTCGAACGTTTGCTGGTCAACCACGGATGGTGGTGCGATAATAGAAAGGATGTGAAGCAGGAGAGTAGCAGGAGGCCGTCGACGTTGCCCGGGACCTGTTCCCATGGTGTCGAACGGGGATCGCCCACAGACCGGTTCGAGTACTTCTCCGAGGACGAACTGAAGGCGGCTGCAGGGTGTTCGAATAATGGGAAGGCACCGGAGGTGGAAGGTATCCTGGCGGAAACTGTAAAGAGAGTGGGAAGTACAGGCCGATCTGCCTCCTGGGGGCGATCGGAAAGTACGAATGTATGATTAGAGAGAGATTGAATGCGGAACTGGAGGCCGTTGGGGGTCTGTCCGAGAGGCAGTTCGGCTTCCGAAAGGGCAGATCCACAACGAACGCAGTGAAGTTTGTTGTCGGAAAGGCTAAAGAGAGGAGAAATAAGTGGGTCGCTTCGCTGTTGTTGGGAGTGAAAAACGCTTTTAACAAGGCAAGGTGGAGTGTGATTATAGGGAATCTGAGTAGGGCGGGTGTCAGCCGATACCTGATGAATTTGACAGAGATCTACTTGAGCGATAGGGTATTGCAAGTGGGGAACGAAAGGATGAGGGTGGCGCAGGGCGTCTCGCAGGGGTCGGTCCTCTACGACCCGGTTTAACGGTGGCATATGCTGACGATCTCGCTCTCGTGGTGAGGTCGCGAAATAGGCCTGATCTGATCAGGAGGACAGAGAAGGCGCTAAGCGTGATAGAAAGATGGATGAGGAAGAATAGGTTGGAGTAAGACTGAGTGTGTGATTCTAGCCGGAAAAAAGAATAAAGGGTGTATAGAGTTTGACATAGGCGGTGAAAGGGTGCGCCCAGCGAAGGTTGTGAAGTATTTGGGTGTATTACATACAGTGAGCATATCAGGAGGGCTGTCACCAAAGCTGAGCTATGCAGCACCAGTGTGGTTCCCAGCCCTGAGGCTGGAGAAGTATACAGGTATGCTAAGAGGATGGCTCTCCGAATCGCTAGGGGTTACAGGACCGTATCGGTGGAGGCGATTTTCGTCCTGGCCGGCGTGGTACCTGTGAGCATACTGGCGAGGGAAGAGCAAGAACGTATGAAGGGCAAGGGAAGAGAGAGATGGATAAACAAGAAGGTTAGGGTGGAACAGGTAGTGGGAGAGGAGGTTAACTCAAGTGTAATGAGAAGGTAGTTAAGAAGCGGGACGACTTCTCATAGCCGAATCGGACGGTGTATGAGTCGGTGCCCCTGACGTTATGCCTGTAGGTGGTTCCGGGTGGTTTTAGTGGGTGTACAGGGTGACTGACTAACCCTGGAGTCCCACACTCCTGGGCGCCATTCCCAGGGTCAGGCTATAGAAGCTTTCCACCTCTGCAAAAAAAAAGATTAGATTAGGTTGGCTTGGGTTTCATTTCAATAAAACAAGTCAATAAATATAAGAAAGGTTGGTGTCAATATCCATATCTAAGTATATCTAAATAAAAATCTAAAGCGCCAGAGATTACATAGGTACCTACCTCTACCCAAGCCGTGAAGGTTTAAACGAGTTTACCTATAGAGCATGAGACATTTTAACCATAAAAATTAAAATATTTAAACGGCCGAGTTTACCTTTGCCCGAGATAACCATAATAGTCTAAGAGAAATAGGAATATATTGTTCTTAGAAAAAAACAATAATTAAACGTACAAAAAATATTATTGTAAATGTGTTATATAAACTAATATTTTGCGAAATCATAAGGTCTGATCTTGTGAGTCTAAAATTAGAAAAAGTTTTGTTCCTACGATATAAGGTTCTTTTATAAACACTTTGGTCGACTTTAATGGTATTTTCATAAATTGTTGATGATATATTTTTTCGATGCAATCAAGTAATTAATCTCATTAAAATCAATAAAAAAACGCAATTATTAGGCTTTTCGGGCATATATTTAGAACCAACTTTTGTACTATTTGATCCAAGAAAGCTGACTTTTCTTGTGATATTGATGAATCATCTTGTATTCCTAGTTATTTTTTTCTTTTACTACTTTCGATACTTTTTTTTTTAATTTTGTCATCTGAAAATAAAACATTGTGTATTAGACCTTTAAGAAACATGACTATGTCTAATAAAATGACAAATTTAGGCCTACAGGGTTGACGAACTATAAAACTTGACTTCTCTATGGTCATTTATTATCAAATTACTCTACTAATTTGATAATAATTTTCGCTACCAACTTGTACAGTTCTCATTTAAATATTTAATTTACTCCACTTACGTTGAAATATTAATTTACATAATTAAGGAATGCAAATTGCATCTCAAGCATTCATAGACAAAATTAATGATTTACTAATCATTATTTATGTTATGGCTTTTGATATTATAGTGGATTGTTTAAAGAGTGTTGTGGGCCTGCTTCAAAAATATCTAACATTTATTTTTTGTTAATTTATATCGTTCAATTCGACAAAAAATGCTACCTAAAAAAATATTTGAACTATTTGATAAAACCGCATGGTCAATTTCACAAAAATTTTTAATGATATTTAATTCCATGTTTTTCAAGTACATGTTGTCGTTAATAAAGACAACTTTCAGGCCTGGGCCTTATAAACTTTTAAAATGTTACAGTTTTACGTCCATTGTTGTCTTTTAAGTTAATTTATATATTACTGTTAGAAATGTTCTAAAAAAGAATTTCATAACTAACCTTTGCCGTCAAGTTTTGCATAATTTTTTTGTCCTGATGATGGCATTGTATTGCCGAAAGCGCTCGACTTTTTGACTTGAGAAAAAATATAAATTTCTTTAACTCTAATCTTCATTAAAGAATCTTTACACACTTATAATACAAATTTGGCTTTTTCTTTCATCACAAAGTGTGTACGCACCAACACGTAACTTTTGTTACTCTTCATTTAATACTTTATTGCTATTTTATCGGAATGAATATAACATTCACTTGAAAACACTATTTAAACATCCAATCATTAAAAAAAGTAACATACTTTGTTCATTTTGGCTCTTACCATCCATCATTCATTGAGGAAGCTATCTTCAGTACGTACATCAATCATCTATCATCGACCTGTTATATCGTTTATCGGTCATAGATTACAGCTCATCAAAGCATATTTAGCGACGCTAATAGAAATACAGATTGTTTTATTGAATTTGTTCAATGTTTTTTATAAGATTAGCTAATGAATTACTCGGTAAATTAACCCATTAAACTTACAGGCGACAGACAAAATCTGTAAAATACCTTTTATCTTTGATAAAAGTTCCTTTAATTATAGATTTTTTTAGATCCATACACTAACGCCATCCAGAGTTAACGGTTATCTGTTTATCAATGAAAAAGCCTTTATTCGAAAAAATAAGAAAAACGGCTGGAAATTACTACCAGGCTGGTTCGTTTAGTGTAAGCTACATTAAAACCAGCAGATCAAAGGTCTTAAGTAAACCTAGTTAAAGATCGAAACACAACCTGAAGACGATCGGAGATAAGTAGTAAATATTAAATGTTCAGATAATTGAAATCGGAATTCAGAGTAATAGTCAGAAACATGTTTTGATTATTACAAATATCTTCATAACGCTTGAATAAGGAACTGTTGATCTTGCTCTTATCGCACGCATTGTAGATATGAACTTAGCTTTTATACGGTTGAGAATAAAGCTATATAAATCCTTGGAAGAGTGTCCTTTCGGCTGGAAAAATCGCTATTTCTGCAAGTAAGACTTCCCGCACCCTTGTGTTTATATATTTCACATTCAAAGTGTATAGCAGTGAAACTGCAATATGTCAGACCATACTCGAGGGAAATATTACCGAAATGGACAACAGAGCATTTATTGACAGCCAGTAGATTGTTCCCCGATCTAGTGGCCGCTGGACACCCGCCATAACTCTCCGATACCCGGTTTTCTCCCTTCATGTCACCATGTAAAAAAGGAATATTTATTTCGTTTTTCGTTTCGCATAGTTTTATTTTTATTGGATATTGGATTCGATCTGTTGGAAATTGTGATTGCTTTTTTTGTTCGGTTTAATATTATTCTTGTTTACTCCGGGGATTTTGAGCATACACAAAATGCCAATAAAAATACTTTTTTAATTTATACCCGCGTTCGGTCCAAACCGACAAAAAAATATCTACTGGAAAATCCAGACGAGACTATAATTCAATTTCGCGATGTCGCGGCTATCTGTTTCATCTCATTTCGGATGAAAATTTGATTGGGTCATGTCCACTCTCGACAACAAGAATATTTAATGTCATGCTTTTTATCTCGAATATAAAAAAATCTCTTTACTTCCCAAAATATACCGAGTTTTACCCAAATAACACTTTCTTAGTTTATTAAAAAATGGTCATATTCAATCTATTGTTATTTTTTGGGATGGCCTGGGAAACTAATGGTTAACTGGCTTGACGCCTCATTATTTAAAAGCATCTTGTTTCTACGAATATGTACCAATTCTTCTTCCAAAATTCAACCTCTAGCAGAGAAATCCATATCCTTAATAAAATACTCTAATATTTCACTTAGCCTTCCTAGTTATTGCTTGGTGTCATTTTCTTATTTCTAATACTTGTTAGTTTTTATTCTATATGATTTCATTCTTACTAGGTGACCGTACAAATTTAATTGTGTCTTGCTATTCTTTGTTACTATTGATCAATTACCTAAATCTCTTCATTTCTTATTTTGTTCCAGTTAGTTGTCTCCGCTATTATTCTTATTATTATTTTTGTATCAATGTATATGTCTGTATATCTCAGTATTGATTTATTGAAAAGGAATACTTAATTTTATTAGAATTGTTTGCCCTGTTTCTGCCATTCTAATGAATAGATAGTTAGTTTTTACAGTTTATTTTTTATTATTTGGAACGTCCTGTACATTTTTACGTATTTGGATTCTACGGTTTCAAATATATACTAGTCAATTGGCAAATGTTACTTTAGACCTGCTTATCTAATTTTTTTAAATATTATGTTTCTAATCAAATCTTTAAAAAAAATGCAAATGTTTATTTTATCAACGATTAATTTTGAGAATTCCAGTTTTGTACCTGAATCCATACATGAGCCATCCTTATAGTAAACAGTTCTTGCAAGTACCAGTAAAATAATGTACATAGCAATTTTCTCAGTTCCTAAATAAAGCTTTACTTATTAATTTTTGTTATTATAGTTCATTTCTATTAACACAACATGCACCTGAAGCTGACACCCTTTAGGCAATGTAACAATGTTTTGAAATAATAACATGCTTAATTAAAAAAAAAAAAGTAAATTAAATGAAATACTTTTGTTGAAGAGTATACAGATATTAAAGGTAGGTTTATAGAAGCATTTTACAGTATAACACAAGAAATATACCAAAATGTTTAATTTTATTAGGAAAGTGTAATGATGTTGGGAAGAGGTACTCCAAAAAGAAGTCAAAATATAAGAGCCAAAAAAAAGGAGCCAAAATTACAAAAATAGATAATAATAATAATAATAATAATAATAATAACTTTTTCTGGTCCCTAAAGTTGATTCCCACTCCAGCATTGGCTTCAAATTAACAATGCTGTTTCTAAAGTGGCACCGGGAAACAGTAACAAAGTAACAAATCATACAAGAACACGAGCAATAACCCTTAGCGGTTGATGCCACACACAGAAAAAAAAATTAGATGTACATTTGGCTTGGGCGAGATTTAACCATAGGCTAAATACACCTAACCCTTACACTGTATGTTACAAATAATTATTTGTTTATAAATAATACTATAAAGTAAAGAAAAAAAAACAATGATGAAGGTGCCGTCTATTCTGTAAGACTTTCACCTGAAGTAGGATATACATAGTAACACTAAGAATCTCAAAATCATCCAAAAGAGGCATATAAACGAATAATGCAAAGACATACATTATCATAAATTACTGAGACGCCAGTAGCCTCTGCTGTAGAGCATATTTGAAGACTGAAGAGGATTGTAATGATTTCATATTTGTGTCCAAGTTGTGGTACAAGACAACCGCATTATATGAGAAGCTCCGTTTGAATGTAGCAGTGAACTGACGTGGCATCGATAAATTAAGAGTATTTCTAATATTTACATTGTGCATAGATGCCCTGAATACTAGTTTATTTCTAAGATAAAGGGGATTTGAGGTAAGAATTATTTTACAAATTAAGGAAAGGAATAGATATTTAAATAAATTATTAATGTTTAGTCATCCAGTGAGAGAGAAGTGCCGGGAAATATGGTCATATTTCCTAAGGTCATTGACGAATATTTTTGTTTTGTAATAATTTATATACAGCAAGTATTTTGCATGATCTGCAACCGATTACGATTGACTATTATTAGACAAGGATAAAAAACAACAATGCCATAGATTATAGCGATAAATAATATGTAAAAAAATGTAGAAATAAATCTAAAGTGACATTTGACAGTTAAGTAGCATATATTGGAACTCGTATAATACAAATATGTAAATACATACGTTTCATCTTTGATCTTGTGCATGAATTTCCATGTAACCGGGTGACGGCCATTTTAATTCTTTTACTTCAGATTATTTAAACTTGCCTCTAATTTAATCAAATTGAATTCTAAAAAATTTGCCTGAATGTTCAAAAAATGCAGAGGTGGTCCATAACTAAAATTTTCTCCTTGATATTTTTTTTTGACTATTTCATCTATTATGATTTTGACAAGAGGGGATTTAAACTATTCTCTTGTTTTATTACTTTTCTTATAATAAAACCTTCCAGATTTTCTTCAAAGTTTTCTCACTGTCCACTAAAATCTAAAAAGTAGTTTTTTTTTTAGGCTACTGTAATGTAATTTACTCCTCTAATTCTTGATATTAAAAATTACCCTGCAGAAATATATACAAATGAGTTGTTAAATAATTATAAATCAGGAATTTAGATTTTCAAAATTATCCTCCTAATTTATTCTGTTCTAATGATCGTAATATCATATAGAAACGAATATTAAATTATTAAGTATCCCCAATGTGATATAAAAATTAGGAGTTCTTTCTGACGTAAACACGATGATGGACATCCTGAATAGTATATTTTTAAAAAGGGTTAAGTAAGTGGAGTGCCAGGTACTACCAATAATTATGGTTTTGTAAAAATATCTTATACTTATGTATGATTATGAAGTGATTATAACTGAAAAGTGTCAGCCAACATCCAGCAATTAATTGATCAAAAATATTTTTTAATTGATCAGGTAAAAATGTTTTTTATTTTAAAAAACATAATGAACTAGACTTGAAATACTACTGTGCTAAATATTAATGCGAGTATTAGGTAGTCTGCTCTGTCTTCTATCAATTCATTATTTTTTTTTTAGAATAAATGCTATGAGAAAATAATATACCTAATAAAAATCTATAAAAGTATTTTTAATAAATTCTTATTTTCTCAAAAACAAAATTTCAGAAACATTTTTGAGGTTTCATTTTAAATTTTACCTGACCCAAACCAAGGTGTATTAATATTTTCTAGGAAGATTAAAATTTAATAACAGGCATCAGTCTTATTATTAGACATTGAGATCATAGTAAAAATAAGTTTGCAAACATTCACTAATAGAGGATAATCTCTTATTAAAACGGAGCTGAAACTTGTCGGCCGCTTTGTCACCTCTGCAGAGCTTTAGTCTTTTTGTTATTTGCCGCTTTCTAAAAATATTTTACGCAAGGGTTAACACAAGAAATCATATCTTTTAGAAAAATATTTGAAAGGGTTACAAATAACACATCTTATGGTGCTTCAATAAAATTGTAACGCAAAATATTTTGCAATCACATCTTACAAAAAAAACTGTCCTGTTTACTAATTATTTGGTATCGTACTAGTCTACGAGCAGTGGTTTGTTATTTCGCACATTCTGGAACAGAAATTCCGCTCGTTCTCAAATTATTCTTGTCTATAAGTGACCATTTATTATGAAGCAGCGCAACAACCGTCACAAACTCAAGCTCCCAGTTCTCTAACTGGTACAAGAGACAGCAGTCGAAACTACATGCCCGCTAATTATACAGTAACAATATTATGTGCAACACAGGGGATTAATTATTCACTATACAACAAGAGAGGATGCTACGGTGGATATATACATGCCATACTACAAGATTTATGTTGGATGAACGTTACTGGTTTTACTTGTAGCAACCTTATATTAATTGCAATGAAGACATAATCTACGATTTTATTAATAAAATACTAGGAGCATAATAGTAGATTCTGTAACAAGGTTAGAATGAAAAAACTTCGATACGTGGAACGTGAGGAACCGAGTATCGAATTTTGTTATTCTAACCGAGTAACAAACTATATTTTCTCCACGACCATAGAATTACTCGATTTTACACTCATTATTTTATTTAAATTAAAATTTGTTACTATGGCACCGCCGTTTACATTTGCCATTGACTGTTTTGACATCCATGGTTATCGATATTGTCGCATCCATGGCTGTCGATATTCTCTGAAAATGGATTATTTGCATCTGAGCATCTGACATTGACATTTTTGTCATCCGTGGCTATCGATATTATTTAGAACAATTACGCAATATCATTTCATCACTTGTTATAGAATGAAAATACATGCAAAACACATAAGAAGCAAGTATTTCGGAATAAATATTCTCTTTCAAGATTGAGAATATTTACATTATACTATTAAAAATGATTTTGGAATTAGCACATTCTATTAATGGATAAGTTATTCTTGTTGATAATGATTGTTTCTACCCTTACTTTGTGGAATCTACCCATTATAAATGAAAAACATACTTATCTTAAAATTCCACGATATTCTAAAATTGTTTAAATAATCCCATTACAATTGCTTCATCTATATTCTCATCTGACGATGGCAAAGAACAATTATCTTAAGCATATTTAAAGAATTTTAGAATAAGGCTGGAATATTAAGATAAGCATATTTTATCTTACAGAATAAATACAAACTTAAAAATTTAACTTATCTATATGAATCATGATTTAACGAGAAGTGAAAAGGAAATGAAAAAAAAGGAAAGGACATAGGATAAATGGAAAAACAGTGAAAATAAGATTTAAGAAAAGGATATTGGAAGTGGAACAAAAATAATGGCAAGTTAGAAAAGTCAAAAAACTAACGGATTATTGTAAACTAGACGAAAATGACTAGATAATGGAATATGTTACGAGTAGCATCAAGCAAAAAGATTTTATAAATCATAGAAAAACCAAGATAATAGTACACAAGCTGTCGAATAACAATAAATGATAGTAAAACGAGGACAAATTGGGGAGCGATTAAATAATATCATACGTACTAATAAAAAAGAAAGTATGGCAGATATATATATATATATATATATATATATATGAAACAAATAATAAAATCAAAAATGCAACAAAACTTTACTACGCACTCAATAATACCCTGAGTTGGAAAAATAGAATTTGAATAAAAACAAAGCAGACAATATTCACAATAATAGTGGAACCTTTCTTAACTTTTGGATGTGAAAGTTGGACAATCTCAAAACAACAGGAAAGTAGAATACTACAGACTGTCGAGGTGAATTTCTAATATGCATCAAATCCATCACGAACAAAATAATACAAAATAAGGAACGAAAAAATAAGGAAAGAACTAAGAATAAATGCCGTAATAAATAATACTGAAAGAAAATAATTAAGATGGTTCAGTCATTTAAAGAGGATGGGTAACAAAAGAAAAACAAACATTATATGGCAGGTAAAGTCGACCCAAAAACGACAGAGAGGAAGACTAAAGAAAAAATGAAACGAAGTAGTAGCTGAAAAACTCGAAGAAGAGAAACCAGTCGTGGATGAAAGGAGAAAATTTGGCAAAGAACAAGAAACGATGGGCAGATTTTATTTACGGTTAAAAATTATTTCTTAACGTCTTAAGTTATATAAGGTTTCATATTATGTTTTACATTTATATTCTTGTTAAGTTCTCATATTCAATTTGATTCCAAATTGTTACTTTTTCTTCTCACTTTCTACCTTTTTAAGGGTCAGATTTGGGACACTTAGATAATTTCAGATCAATAATTTAGGTGCGATTCTTTGATAAAAACTACTTTACTATTTATTCTTTTACCGATTCATTCAATCTTTTTTATTAGAAAAGTAGACCAAATTATGGAGAGTGCATCATAGTTGCTTTTTCAATCTTTCTCTCTCGCTCTCTTTTTGACTAATACTTGATAATTGTTAAAAACTGAACCATATACCGCTGCAACAGTGAATAAATAATCAACAGTCTTTTCACAAATTTTATTATATTAATTATCACAGGTGGCTTTTACACCTAGCCGAATATTCTACTTTTATTAAGAAAACAGTAGCTGATCGGAATTTGTTTTTATTGGTTTATTAGTTACTTTCTTTCCTATTTCAAATCATTAATGAAACGTTAACATATTAACGGGAAACAAGAATGTCACACAATTGCTATATAAACATCTTAAATAGTACTTGGTAACAGATATAGGATTAGATTATTAGTATGAATAGAAACAGCTTAGTTTTCGGTTATTAAAATAATTTATATATATTATTGTACCAGTGTCGTGCCTTAGTCAATATTTTGTATTGTTTTAATTAGAATCGTCATACATTTATGGTTGGTTTAGTATTCAATTGAGGTTAATATGTTTTTTAGGTTTCTCTTTACAAATGTTTAAAGGGTCAATTAAAAAAAAATCGAAATTTTTAATAATTCCTCAAATTTAAAACGTTTTTTCATATATAATATTCGTAGGTGGTGTAGTTTACCGAAAATTTAAAATTTTTGGCCAACATTTTTTCCAAGTTACAATTAATTTTTAAGGAATTTTCAATTACTCATTTTATCTTAATCAATCTAAATCAATAGTCTGAAGGAATGATCCTATAAAATTATTTTTTCAAATTTTGTTTTGATCGACTGCCATTTTAAATGTCTTCACTCTATTCTGGCGATGATACGTTTTGTTTCGAGTGTTGGTGGTTTGAAGGTTTTATTTTTTCACTCGTTCTTTTTGTCCATTATCTTAACACATTTTGATATTTCTTCGAGATAATAATATATAAGACAATAAAGGATACTTGTGGATTCTGTATAATAAAAGAATATTAGAAGAGAATGACAAACAGGGTGAAATACAGATATTAAAAAAGTGAGAAAAAAGAATATTTATTATCTGTTAAATTTAAAAACCAAACAAACGGGTAAAAATGATCAAGAATAGAATATGTTGAAAGAAAAACCTGGTTAAAATGAAATTAAACATTGAAAACATTTTAGAAGAAATATAAATGAGGCAAACAGAAATGAAATTAGAAACTACTGAAGCAAAATAAAATCCTTAAGAATTAAAAAAAGGAACAGACATATGAAATCAAAGAAAAATTAAAAATACGGAAAGAATTTTACAAGAGAAATTTAAACTATACAATACAATTAGAGAAGAGAAAGATATTACGCAGGCTCGTATAAATTACATAGACGAAATAATAAAGAAAGAAATAGATGAAAAAATAAAAAATATAAATGTAAGAATAACAGCGGAAATGGATAAACTAGAATCGAAAATGATAAAATGGATAGGGGAGGAAGGAAAGTAGTAGATAAAAAGGCCGGCAATATAGCATGGTACATGGGGAAATTTTCAGAGGATTGCGATTAGAAAATAAATGTCATAATTCCCAATTACAAAAAAGGAGAGAAAGAAGAATTGGATGAAAAGAATTAGTGAAATAGGTATGAAATAAAAGGACTGTCGAGGATAGAAAGAAATGGAAAAGGTAGATAGAATAATCCAACTAACCCATTGCCTGAAAGAGCAGAATGGGTTCAATGATAGAAGAAAAATAAGAAAACTGGTTTTTCCTAAACTTCCATGGATTTCATCTACCAGATGTTTAATTCTATTACATGCACTGGCCAGATTTTCCATTTTAAGTGCCCAGTAAAATACATCGCTGTAATCAGCCCAATAAATAGATTTAATAAATATAATAAAATATCACATTCAAAAACAATAACATTCATATTCTCCATTTTTGTGAGACATCATGAAAAATATTTTTATGCTTTAGCAACTATTCACTGACAAAATTCAGCAAAAAATACTTTGAAAAGTGGTGAAAACTGGTTAGTAATACAAATTTAATGCTTCAAAATATAACTTTTAAAAAATTGTTCAAAATATTTCCCTTCTTCTTGGATCAACCGGTAAATTATGTCACATAATAGATAAGTTTATTTTTGTAAAGTCTATCTCCAAGTTCATTTTCTTATATCCGTTTTTGATAACAATTGATTTATTCCTTAAAGTCACACTCACTTAAGTTATCTACCACATCGTATTCGAGACCCGTCAAAACGTTCTGCCCTCCACCTGTAAATAATATAATTTACTTGTCATTTAGTAGGCGGAGACGAACAAATCAATGAAGATCCAGTTTTCGTCCCAAAGGTCGACATAAATCTATATTATATCGGACGTATCCAATTAGATGGAGTTCGGACCTAACTTGTGACAAAGGTGGATGTCGCCTTGCAACTGTCACATTAGTTTTTTAGCCCCAAGCGCTGTTGTAAATTTCTTTACCCAAAAGAACTCTAATTTCTAGTAAAAACAACACAGAGTGGTTTTATATATATATATATATATATATATATATATAGAATGGCTGCATTTACATTTTTATTTGAAACGAAATTAATAAGTTTTATTAACACGAGTTTCGATTGGACGACTCTATATATTTAAATAATACAATCTAAAAACTAAAAATGTGTTCTCAGAAATCAATCGCGTCCCAAGAGAACCAGTTCGTTTAATCAAATGAGCTCGAATGCTCTCTGATAATGTATCACGGTATAACTAGCGAAAACAACAGCGACGACGAAGACAACGAGTCAAATGGTGAAAGAAACACGCTACTGTATCGAGCATCTGTAAGATGACACAACGTTCGAATTTAAATGATGTTCGCTGGATGCAATAAACCTGTCAACTGATGCTACATACACGTCACAAAAATATCACCGGGTTCATTGTTATTATTCAACAAGATCCGAATTTTTTGCGAATCTGCATGTCAAGGAGAGGAGAACAAAAATGGTAAAAAATTGGTTTATATTAATAATAACAAGTTCAACAATTGCCGTGGATTAAAAAAAAAAATTATTATATTTTTTCTAGCAATAGAATATTGTATTAACAGATAGTCGATCAAATTAGTAAATTATTCCTTTTTTAGAAGGTAATAAATATAATTATTCATAGAAAATTAAAATATTCCAACTGGAGATATTCCAGAAAATTAAAAAATCTCATTATATCCTTTTTATATAAAATATCAACAAAAATCATTTTGAGATAGTATTATTCAAATTTAATTTTAGTGTTCTCAAGGCTACTATCAATTTTTATTAAATACATACTTACTTATTTTAATGTTTCTTACCTTTTGTACATATGTAATATTCGACAATTTCATTATTTTTCATCTGAAAAAAAATCCTCATCTTTGTTGTGTCTTATTAAGGAAAAAGTATGAAATAATGACATTATTTGGCGTTTTTTTAATGGAACCTTTAATCAGCAGCAATATCTAAATTGGCTAGAGGAAGTACTTAATAAAAATGCTCTTAGAATCACAAAAAAAATCTTAAATACTGCATACAGGATGGTTGAGGTGTATAAAATTCGAGAAGAGTTTCACAGTAGAATAATAATGATTTCATAATGGATTGGTACCAATGGGCAATAGGATGGCTTCGTTGTTTTCCAGGTTTTAACCCCAAGGATTGCGTTATATTGAGTTACTTCAACGAATTGTGGATTCATTAAAATTACATCAAAAGGGAGAGCTAAAGCTATATCTCAAATGATTGAGATAATTGAGCTCTGTATTTATCAGAAAAGACTCATTTCTACCAAATTTTATTGCTGATTATATCGGTAGGTTAGAATTTATTTGTTCATAAATTTTCTTACCTAGTTAAATTTACTTATGTTTTCCTGAAAAAATGTAAGTGAAGTCAGCCAATTGTTATCCAACCTGGTAGGAAGTAACATTGTTGTCATCGATTTTGAAGTAATACTGGGCACATTGGAGCTCCTTGATCTTAGAGGATGGCTTGCTTGAAAAGATAGTTGAAAATACTGAGGGAACCGAATTCAAAATACAGCTTCTAGTTACGGTAAATTGCGTAACCAGGGATGAAACGTCTGGAAGATACCTATGAGTAAAAAAAAACGGACCTCTCCCAGAAAGCAATGTTTGAAATAAATATATCTTTATCGTGCAGGGTAATTTTCCCAATCAAGAAGTTGCCACTTTAGCTAACATCCTGGTTAAGGAGTTTATCAGATATAGCTTGCATTTGATCATTAAAAAGATTGGGTCGACTACGGGCCAGACTCTTGTGAAAGTCCTTTTGGATCTGTCGTCTATCCTAGTGTTTGGCTGCAAACCTGGTGAGAATATAGCTGATGAAGAAATCTTCGGAGATATACGGAAGATACCCATGAATTAATTGAAAGGAACAATGACTATGTCAAGAGTTGTAGAAGAACTGGGAGGGGCCCTACGTCATCAGACAAGAAAATTAATTACATATTATATAGAATCTTCAAAACTCCCAAAGGAAAATCTATCATAATTCACCATGATCGTCTAACACCATTCGATGGAGGTAACGGAAAAAATGAAGTTTTGTTTGAAATGAGTGATTACTTAGTTCCTGAAGGGATCTGTCGTTAACATATGGCGTCTACAACACAGTTACTCTTCCTTATCTGATAAATCATGATAAGTTTGTCAGAATAAGCTAAAAATATTAGTGGTTTTGTAGACTGAACCTTGGGAGGAATAGTTTTTGTGGCTTAAAATTCGAAATTCGCTTTATACATAGGGCTCTTCTTCATTGATACTGACTGATATATCAAACGGATTTTAGTGCTAGTTGTAATAGTAAGAATTGGGTTCAGGAGTGATTGTGATTACAGAGTTATTTTTGCTATTATAGGAAGGAAACTGCTTCTTTCTGATTCTTATTATAATACTAAGATGATATACATACTCGTATATTTTATAAAGTTAATTATTTTCTGTCATTCCTTTTTCTGTTATTGTTATTAGTTTTTTACTTAATTACAGTTTATGTTATAGATTACTTAACATATTATTTAATGATCCCTATCAAAATTTGAACACTGTTTTGAATTTAAATAATTTTACAAAAAAACCTGACACCCAAAACTAATGATCCATGTGATACAATTTACTGTCTTCGATGCTTTCACATTGCAATTCAACGTAAAGGACAGAAATTTCAATGGGTATTTTTATCTTCTAGGCCTGCTTTTTGTACGACGATTGGAGACAGGTCAGGTATATATCGTTTGTTATTTATTGCCCCTTTTGGAGACAATCAGATATAATCACACAAAATCCTAATCAATGTTAATTTATTGCCGGTCTCCATAATAAACATATGAACCCTTTGTTTCATTCTCCCCGATGGATATTTAATAATGAGCTGAAAATCTACAGTGACGGCGGTTTATTTTTTTTTAATTATATCTTGTAAACACCGATAGTAAAATATGCATAAATAGTATAAATGAGTTTTCACTATTTCAATATAAGAATAGTTAAATTTTCCATACAAAATAATAAGGAAGAAACATCTTTTTAAGTTGTATAGTTCACGATGCATTAATACCTTCTAGCGATTAAATGAGTTGGAAACTATTTGAACTAAAACAAATTTTAAAAACTATATATTTACGATTCGTTTCTCGACAACTATTTTTAGACTACAATCTTAAATAACGAAATGGAATAAATTCATTATTTCAATTATTGTGTGTATTTATAAAAAAATCCCGTAATACGTAAATTTTAGATTTTGAAATGAAAAAAATTCATCCCTACATTGAACCCCTTTCGAGAGACAATTATGACCTCCAAAATTTTAAATGGGGAGTAGGGGCTTGTGATATATCATTTGAAAGGTCTCTTCAGTTAAAAATATTTTATTTACTAATTTATTGCAAAAATTAACATTAAAAAAAATCATCTGATGGACGAAATTCCATGCAATAGACTACAAAAGTAATAATGAATATTGTTCAGTTCTTCATAATGTAAAAAACAAAAAAAATGAATGTTAATGTAGGAGATATTTAAAATGCTCCCTTCGAACCTCTTCATCATCATCATCATCTTCACTTCAGGTATTAGGTAATAAATGCCTGTTACGGTACTTGACTATTCCTCGATCTGACTAAGCTTCGACGGTCGGAACATCTATAATTTAATATCCTTTGAGGTATTCGTTTGATGTTCATCCTGTCTACATGTTGTTTTCAATTTTTTCTATTGTTTTTGATCTTTTCGTTTAACTCATATATGTTTACATTTTGGGCTCTTCCCTTATATCTGCGTTTCTAATTTAGCCTCTTCTTCTGCATCCTTTAACACGTCTTAAAACTTTCATTTGTTGAGCCTGGATCCTACTTTTTTCTTTCTTTGTTATTGTCCATACCTCACTTCCGTATGTAAGAGTTGGCACAGCTACAGTTATAAAACTTTAATTGTGTTTATTTCCAAGTTTTATTCTGTAACATTCTTGTTTGTGATTGTTCCACATATATGGATAAATTTATTTTTCTTCAATGTCATGGTTATAATTATAGGAAACAACTTTCCATTTTCATTGCATACATCATTTCCAAATGTGCCTTCTATCTGTGGAATTGGTATTTTGCCAATCTTTGCCCATTAAAATTATTTGATTGGTTGTATTATATTTGTATAAAACTTTTTGCAGGTGTTCGTAAAAAATTTTGGACTCGATTCCTAATCTTACATAAAAATGTCTTCTAAAATTATTCAACATCTAAGGCGTGACCAAAGTAATCGCAAGCGTTATTATTCTTCTTAAATCAGCTAAATGGAGTAGTTTAGTTTTTTATACCATACTTTTCACATATCCTCATAAGAAGAAGTCTAATAAGATAAGATCAGGTTATCGTGCTGGAGATTGTATCGATCGTCGTCTTCCAAACCATCCATTTGGAAATTTTAAATCGAGCCATATCATATTTTCTTGATATAAATTTGTCACTGTTGGCACATTATTTTGGTTTAGTTAACGCAAATGAACGGAATAACAGTTCTGGTTACGGAGATAACATATGAACATAGTTTGAATTGCTAAAATAGAAAAGAAGTTTCGGGAGCTTGGACTAGATAAAAAAAGCACATTCCTACGCAATAACTAATGATATTGGATATAATACTCCAGTTTGAGGAAAACCCTAATACTTCGAGTCGACAAGCAACCGTATTATCGGTTGTTAGTTATGCATTGATTCGAATATTAAAATAAAAGAAAATGCATTCCTTTAAAATGATACCAACTCAGGAGCTTACGGAAGAGGATTTTGATAGATGCATTTTTGTGAACAAATGATGGAAATATTAAATAACATTGTGATCCAATTAGAACATGTTTTGTTTTCTGATAAGTGTACTTATCGTCAAAATTGCCGCTACTGGCCTGCAGAAAATCCTCATTGGATGAGAGAAGAACATACAGGTAAATATTTGGACATGGATAGTTGCAAACTATGTGATTGGATTCTTTTTTATTGATTACAATTAAATGGTGATAATTATTTAGCACCGCTCCAAAATAATATCGTGCTATATGGTTCCAACAAGATGGAGCACACCACATTACCGAATCAATGTCCGGAAAAAGCTCGACTTAATGTCAAAGACAGATCTGGGGATTAAATTTTTACGATAGCAAAAAAATATTAAAGTAAATCATTCTACCTTCCAAAAGTAGAGCCACTGGTCAGCTAGAAGGCAGTTATCATTCAAAATGTGAGATTTTAAATTTCAGGTTGAGCGTGGGACCGCCGGACCGGCCCCCGTCCATTCAAGTTTCATTGTGAATGTGTTGGTTAGGTGCCTAATTAGTATTGTATAAATAGTAGAATCGTGCGCGGTTTGGTGGTTTTGTTATTTTATTGCTTAGTAATTAGGCAGTTGTTGAACGTTATTTTTGTTAAAAGAAAAATAATTAAAGAGTGTATTAGAAGAAGGCATAAGCTGGATAATTAATCTTTGAAATAAACACAGTTGAAGTTTCTAATAGAAATAAACACACGTCAGTGAAATGGTTAAATTATAAAGAATTTATATGTAGATGACAGTTATAGATTTGCAATAGGCGTCTTATTCAACAAAGATACTAAGAAACAGTAAGCTGTATACTAAAGAAAAAATTTCCATCTCGCTAGTTCAAAGACATATAAGTTCATTTTTGATTCAATTCAAAAACAATTATAAAAATAGGTGTCATATGCATTCCTGAGAGGCCCTTTTATAGATCATTATATTATGTTTCTGTTTAAATCTATTATTCAGATATAAGTTCATAATTTCTTAATAAGGCTTTTCCTAAAATTGTAAAGAATCAATATTTTATTACTAACATACAAGTAATCTGTAATAAATACGAATTCTTTAAAAACGAGGCTAAATAATTTCCAAAACAAAGTGTATATTTGAATACTATTTAATTTAACTGATTTAAATAAATTCGAGGTATATTTTCATTGACCAAATCGCTATTATTTCAACTGATGATACTTTCCATTATGCCTAGCCTAAATATTTACAGAATTCATTATCCTTCCATTGAGGTGCACTGATGTACGAATAAAAGTGCGGCCAACGTCCCAAAATTGCATAAATAAACCAAAATGGATGAAAATTTGGCATCATCCGATTTTTATTTTTATGCAAGGTAATAACTACTCACTTCATCCATTATGTCTCTACCATATTTTGAAATAAGACAAAGCAATAGAACTGTAATTAGGGGACAAAAATTTGAAAAATTTGAAATCCCATCTGATTTTTGATCACTCTGGATCAAATAATTTTTAATGCCATAGCATAGAACTTGAGAAGTTAGAATAGGGACATGTAAGCCGTTTTTATTGATTTTCAACCATTTTGTCTGCTACAAACATCTAAATTCAAAAAAATGTGATTTTCAGGTGGCTGTAGATCCTTTATTAAACATAATAGACATCAAGTTTGATATATCGTTGAAATAAACTCGACAAAAAAACATAACTTTGATACATATTTTTTTTTGGGACAACATCTGTAATTTTGAATTATGGCTTTTTTGAATGTGCACAAAAAAGTACTCTTGCAAAATTTTCATGAACTGCACCGTTCTGGAGTTATGGACTGTCGCGTCTATGCCAAGGTTCCATATTTTGATCACTGCATTTAGGTAAATCATTTGTATGCCCAACATTTGTTTGAAATATTCTTTAAATTTGTCGGCTATCGTGTATTTAGAGCATGCAATCTTTAGTGTTTTTTGATTGAAGTGTTAATAAGGAAGTGATTTTTATTGGATACATGCAATAATAAAACACCGGTCATTTCATAATGTAAATTATTGCATTAAGTAAAAAATGTGAACCAATAATAAAAAGCAAGGAGTAAAAGTAAATTTATAAAATTAACATGAGCAAAGAATTAAAATATTTTCTAATTATATGATTTATATATCTTTTTTAGAAGAACGGCAATATTTATATGGAATTTACTGCTAAATCAGGACAACTACTTTTGATTTACTTGGGGCATCTTCAGGTCTGCCACTTATCGATCTGAAGATAACGAAAGTTTGCCAAAACTAGCAGTCTTCTAAAATTGAAACATTCTTCCGAAATATCGATGTAGTGTTATAAATATTTTTTTATTTGAAATAATTGTTATGAGAAACTTCATCCTCATATTTTTGTAATATTTTTTTGATAATTATGACATACCTTTCTGGTCGTGATTCGTACAAAATAAATAATGCATGGGGACGTTTGATGTTGATATTAAAACTATTTGTTCGGCAGGTGTTTTTCGTGCCATTGTGGTGAAGAGTTATGCGCGACGAAGGTGAGTATCAGCTCCCGAAGATCAGCCAAAAGGCACACGTGTCGCTGTTTAAAATGATCATAACCGTCAAATATGATGCATCCAAGGGTGAAAAAAGTTTGCCTTGTGTGCCAACTTCGCCGCCTTCTTAACACCACATTCCGTCAATACAAATTCTTATTTATGAGCACAGCCCTATTGAAAAATGCAATGTGGGAAAAGACCAGTCTTCTTCTTGGGGCCATGATAAATGGGACGTGCTTTATTAGAATAAATAACATTTGAGAATTCATTTAGGATCTAAATAGTTGTTATAATGTGTTTTAATAACATTTTGATTTGGCGGGTAACTATTATCTGTACGTCATCAGCATTTTCTAAGATTCTAATCCCTAAGTGACTTTACTTGATCCTTAAAAGTCTTTACGATTACGCGAAATTTCGAAATACTCTACAAAATAACGAAACTTCACTAATGTGTAAATTGACTTTGGTAGATGATTAATATAAAAAGAGGAGATCAGTTGCGTGCGACCAAAGATGGAAAAAGCGAAGTTAACCAAGTGTATCCAATGCGTGGGAGCTACAATAAAAGGCAGGTGTTCAATAAAGAATTTTTCAAGTAGACAATAGAAATCGTATAATTGTTGCGTCATTAATACATAAATGTAAATCGAGAAGTCATGTTTGACTGTTTAGTCATAAAGTGCATTATTTGCAAAATTTCAAAACAGACCTTACCTATGTTATGGCAATGGTTTAATCAATGAAAAAATGATAAAATCTGTTAGTTCTAAAAACAAGTTAAATGCATTTACTTGACAATTGTATGGAAGAGAAATTAATTTTATACTAATTTATTTAATTCGTGATTAGTTGGGTTAACTCCGCATGTTACCAAAAGCAACTCGCTGTATAAATTTTACTATAAGATTAAAGAATTAATGAATGTTATGTAAAATTTGTTTTAATTATTTAATAACCAAAACAAAAGAATGAGATGTTGGAACAACGAAGTAAAGGCGAAGGTGAAGAAGAAGTAACAAGCATGGAAAAGTACATTCGAATTAAAGCAGAAGAAGACAAAGAATTATATGAAAAGCAAAAGAAAATTGCACAGAATACAGTCAAAATAGAAACAAAGAAAAAGTCATGAGAAAATTTTGAACTAAATTGTAAGGGCCTACGAAAAATATATTAAAGAAATTTGGTCAGAGACAAACGAAATTAAAATGAGGAAGAAAGGAAATTACAGCAGTAAAAAACAAAAGGTATTAAATACAAATAAATTCAAAAGAAAAAATTGGGGAAGTGTATTGCTGTAGGTAAATTTTATAAAGAAAAACGAAAAGGGAACATATGAAGAAAAAAAAGCAGTAGAAATAATGGGAACCCCCTGAAATCCGCTAGCCTTCTTTTCTGTAGTAGTAAAGATATAGAACACACACATAGTTGTTGAAAAGAGTATATACTAGTGATAATTGGAAAAATAATACATAACAAAATAACAAGCACATCATGACAATGGAACCAAGTAGATGAACATGAAAAAAGAAATAGCATAAAAAAAGAGGAAAAGTAGGCCGCGGAAAAAATGAATACAGTAAATAGTAGAAGAGGCCGGAATGAGAGGAGAGAAGACATTGGGAGAGATTAAGATAGTACAGGCAGTAGAGAAGCATGGAAAAGATTGATTAGAAAAATCAAATGACTAACCCTAGTTTTAGAATTGTTAGAGTGCAAGGAAGAGTCGAACGAAAGAGATAAAATATACTTCTATGAAAATTCCGTGATTTTATCTTTTACATTTAAAATGAAAGATTTAAAAAAGTAAAAGTAGAAACAATGATTATGAAGAAAGAAACTTTTAGTCCAGCTTAATAAAAAAGCATCAACAGCAGAACTGGTGAATGTTGATTCTAGCTGACACCACTAATTATATTTTATTTTAACACTTGTGTCTTATGAGATAGATAGGGAACTAAAAAAAATATTTTTGGGTTAAAAAAAGTCGTACAATAATTATTAACGAATCGTAATATATAATCGCTGCAATCCAATAATAATAATAATAATAAGCTGATATGTTTCCTAAGAAATTACGGCAGCACTATTGAAGAGCTTAAATAATGCATAAGTCTATATTTTTCATGTTTCTTATTCCCCTTTCCACAATATTGGAGTTATGTTTATAGTTTATTATCTCAGAATATCTGGTAGTGATCATATTTTGTCTGATAAATGTGTAACCCCGTATATAGATAAGAAAAACAGAGCAGTTGACTTCCCACTCACGTAACACACTCCCATAAATTATAGCAACATCGAATGGTCATTAATGCATTGGGTGGCAGTGCTCTACCATCAGCGCCAGCAGTGTGGTCCTTTTTCCCTAAGAATGTAATGAAAATGGACATATTCGACTAACTTGTATTTGTTCCATTCAGACGATATTTCCATAGACAGTTGAAACCCTTTAGACTAATAAGGTATTCGGTGACGGTTTATTGTCGATTTACATTTTTATACAAGGTGTTCCAAAAGTTTTATGGACTTTTTATGGGAATCTGATTTGTATTTTATTTTCTAGAAACGCATTTCCTTGAAAATACCTCACATTTTAAAATGATTTGATTAACATAATGTAGCACTAATAGTGATTAACTATTCTTAAAACAAATGCAATAACTTCATAAATATTTTTTGTTGTTTAATAGAACAGAAGTTTCTAAAAATAATCTTAAAAGGATGTCAAACGGTAAATCTAATCATTAATCAATTTCTGTAAAGGAATGCCCTTGAAGACAGAGACAGCAGCAATAATTACGTGGATAGGTTGCAGAATGCTTGCCTGGTTCTTAGAAGAAAGGAAACAAGCCGTAGATTTCTGTATTTGTACATTAATTATAAATCTCATAAAGAATCATGATTTAAGTCACCTAAGCGTTTGTCAACTGTTAATAGTTGATTGGAATTTCACCGCACACCGTTCGATCTAGTATAGTCTGTTAGTCTGTGGATGCACGTGTGTTTGCTTATTTTGGAATTGACATATTGCTCTTACCTGTTAAGTAATTACTCTAGATTAATAGGCAGAAATATAGGTGGGGGTTTCAAAGCAAAAAAACCATAAGTTTTTAAGTTATAATTAATCCAAAGGATAAATGAGATTGGTCCCAAAATCGTTCCTTGTGGGACCACATGTGATAGCCTCATGCAGGATGCTTACGTAGATAAAGACAAGTATTTAGAGATTAATCACTAATTCAAGATGTATGTTTTTAAATGTTTAATTTAATTATAGGTTCTACAACTTTTGAGAGGAATTAATGTATTATAAACGAAATGGTATTTGTTTATAAGATGTTTTCATATAAGAAAAAAAAATGAAATTTAATGAAGTAATATTAGATATTTTCAGAAAAATTTGATGATGATGATGATTTGATGCTATAGATAGCGAAACTCTGGTCAATTAAATATAACTTAAAAAGTTTTGTAATACTATGAAAACTCAGATAAGTATAATTTATCTTTTCATATTTATTATGGATAATTTCTACAAAGTAAGAGTTGAAACAATTAATTTAATTTTAATAAGATTGATTCTATCATTAATGATAATTTGATTTAGGTATAAAATAAATAAAAAAAGGAAGAGTAATACTTACCAACTGAAAAGACTATAATAAGTTGATAATTCATAGAATTTATAACTATTTTAATTAATTGAAATTATTGATTTGATTTACCTTTAGTTCGTGTTATTTTTATTTTCATTTACTTACTCAATACTTATCTTGATTTTAATGTATTTTATAATAAAGTTTTGTGTTACGTGTTGATATCTTTCTTTTACTTATTAATCTTTGTCTATTAATAAAATTTAAAAAAAATTGTTTACGTCAAGTGAATTCACCATTACCATAATGTAACCAGGAATATTTCACTATATTTTACTAATAAAATTACAAACTTACCTATAAACATTTTCCATTTGAATAGATAATCGACAGGTGGCCCCCAACACCCCATAACAATATATTACTGTTTTGGTATATTATTTGCTTGATGGTGAATATATGGCCTTGCACACTTTTTCTCTCCTAAAGCCGCTTCGCGAGTTTGCAAGTTGTTCACCTACTATTTCTTTTAACTTATTTAGTAGTTTTTCATTTACTTTAGAAATAATATATACGAAAAAGATACTTATCGCTGTTTCCACAGGATTACAACGTTTTTTAGTTGTATTAAAACGACCACGGTTTCGCTATTTTCACATGCAGAAGTTTTAATAGAAGATTGACAGATCATTGACAAGTATAAATTATTTCATGTCATAAATATTTCAACCAATCACCACTAGCAATCTATGTATATAAAGTTCTTTCTAAAAACTATTTTGGTGATTATTATATGGGTAATTTGACCAAAAGGTCATCTAAGATTCTTGATGTTCCCAGGTTTAATTGTTCGTTCAATACTGTATATTGAGCAAAGTTTAGGTGGTTCTTGATTTCATTTCTCCAAAAAATCATGTTCTTCTTTTTTGTCGCTTATAAGAAGTATTTCCATTGTTGTTTCAATTGTGTTGTTAAGTGTAGGTTTGTGTTTAGTGCCAATGAGGTGTTTTGCGTAATGTGACGTATCTGGTTGTTTTAATCTATAAGCTCGTAAGTGTTCACAGTAGCGTATGTTAAAATTTCTATGTGTTTGGCGAAGATAGATGGTGTTACAATTAATTTAATTTTAGAAATAATCTTTAATAATATAATGTTTCTGCATTTATTGCAATCTCGGTTGTTACCTTTTATGTCTATGGATAATAGGATTATTTCTAACTCTCATTCTTTTGAGATTCTCCGTTTCTCTGCATCTTTGTTAAATAGTGCCGTTAATACTACAAAGCTGCTGCTTTGCATTTTTGATGGTATTTGGTCAATGAATGGTTTATATTATTTTTGTAGGTCTATTTAGAGGCAACAGGATAATCTTAAATTCTCTAATACTCACATTTACCAAACATAGGAAATTAAATGTTTAAAGCTGGTAACATATTCCGGTGTTGTCAATGGTTTCAAATATATATCTCCATTGAGAGTGACGTTTTTTTTATTTGACGTCGCAGGTTTTTCTTTTTGGAAATTATATCTACTTAAATTACCTAAAAGAAGATCTAATAACTTTAATAAATCGGACTTTGTGGAGTAATGTATTAACGTCTAAAGATTTGGCCAGTATCTGCCAATATATAGTAGCATCCTGAATAAACTGGTTTAAATTCGGAAAAAACAGGGTCGTTTCCTCCAATTACATAGAAAGAATTACCTACCTAGTACGTCAAATATTTTAACGTTATTGTTAATGTTTTTCTAATTTTTCTAATTCTTGAGATCAACTAGGCAACTAAGTAAGAGCGTTTTCTTAATATTAGTTGCATAACCATTGGTGGTCAAGTACTAGCAATCCATAAATTGTTTACAATGGGACAATGTTGCATTTATTTAATTTATATATTGGCTGGAGTATAATTCGAATATGACCTCTGGTGAAAAAAATGAACTATCAAAGCAGTAAAATCAATCACAGTTGTGATATTATGCTGGAGTTATTTTCGAGTTTTTATTGTGTAATTTTGTTTGTAATTAATTTACTTTTACTATTTTATAATGAAAAGCACAAGAATCGTATGTAACGATATTTGTTTTACCACTTTGAAGATTGGTGACATCGCCCTCTAACGATGTCTACTTTTCCCAATAACACTTTTACGATAAACTGACATGTCGTCATTTTCATAACCAACAGAATAAGAAAAGAAAACTTAGAGTACACTTCACAGACAAGGGGGTCTCAAAATTTAAAAGTTGGCAATACTTTACGATATTGTTTTCTTTAAAATATATAATAATATAAATACGAAGGAGAGTTCACTAGAAACACTTTGGAATCAACGTAATATGATTCCGTCGCTTCGTCAACAATTTATTGATATGGTTTGTATATGCGGTTATTCTTTTTTAACCTCGGTAGGATGGCATCTAATGGAATTTTTTAAGAGAATAAAAGCTATGTATTGTACCCTAGTTACTCTCATACTGCACTGGTTGAATGGTGCAATATATTTCGATAAACAAAAAACAAAACAAAATGTTGCAGCATCAGATGAAATTGTGAGACAGCTGGAATCTGCATTAGGTGCGGATAGACGCATCAAAATTAGAGAACTTTCTCAAAATCAGCGTAAGATTTGTTTATTCCATCATTCATAATCTTGATTACCGCAAAGTTACCGCTCAATGGATTTCACATGTGATGCACTATCAACAACAAAGTAAGGCTTTTCTACACCAAATTTTTACCGATGATGAGTCTTGGTGTATGACTACGAAACAGAATCCAAACAAGTGTAGAGGAAAAGACAACTGCAAAAAAGGGGGCGGTAAAAATATTCATACGGTTACGTATTGGGTTGTTTTTGAATAAATAAATATACGAAAAGAATCTAAATATTAACTTACCGAGATTTTTACCCATTACGTAACTTGGTTAATGGAAATTAAAGAGGCTGAGTAAAAACAATAACAATTTATTTATCTAATGAAAACAACTAAACAGTAAGGACAACTTACACATTAAATAACTAATACAGTTAATCGTAGGGCAAGGCACTATCAACTTCTCGATTATCCGAAAACCCAAACTTGACTTCCGATCTTCTTTTATTGTACTAACTAAGAAGGCCATAATGTTTATTAATTTTGATGACTACTAAAAATATTTATTTAACATTGGTTGGCGGCTTTGTCCCACAATTTTCGCTCACGTAATGTTAAATAAATAGTAAATATTATAATTTGGAAAATAAAAAATAAGTTTTATATACAGGGCGATATTTAACTAAATCCCTGTACATACTATGGTAACTATAGTGATACCTGATCGAAGAATGCTGGTTCCGAAAGGATAAAGAAGAGAGGAATAAAAAATACATTTCACTAGAGGTAAACGCTTTCATTGGTACATCAAAAAGACTTGGAAGGAAAAGGAATTGAAGACTGGATGAAGTTTATTTGAAAACCTTGTTGAATTGGAAAGCAAAAATAGGAGATGGAAATATCTGGATGTAAAAAGTACTAGAAAATTTGCAGTTATTAAAGTCAAAATAATAAGAACAGAAGTATTTAAAATTAACTTTTTTTTTTATTTTTATTTTCAACAAGACAATAGTTCAATAAAAGTCATCTTATGAGTTATAGCATAATAAACCTATAAATCTAAACGAATATAAGGTATTTGAATTAATAGTATGCTTCCAATCAAATTCGTATAAAAACGGGATCCAAAGAATCTAGAAGGAATTTTCACAGGTTTAAGTAACGAAGTAAAGGGATATCGAATGTCTTTTTCCTACAAAAAATAAAATTGAATGCTATAGGAGCATTATTTTTATGCCAGAAAAAAATATAAAATAAATCACAAACCTGTAGAAATTGAAGCTAGTAATGAAGAGCATTTTCAAAAGATGAGGTGATTGACAGTGTCGAATCAGTTTATAGTGAAATAAAATATATCACAATATTTTGTCTTGAACTAAATTTGGATTAAATTTCTACCAATTTTACAGAATCGAACTTTCTTATGTCTTATCATATGAGCTATCTTCAGTTTCAACTGATTTGTCATTGTCAATAACCCCATCTGTTGAATATGCTCTCTATTACAAGTTTCTAATTCTATAGGTTGTGTTTTATTTCATTTTTGTCCTGGCATAAAAATAATATAACCTGGAATATTTAACGATTAAAATACAAGTTTTCTAACATTATACGAAAATGAAGAATCTACAAAATATGAAGAAGCGATGGTGAGCAGTGAATCTACGAAAGATAGAAATAAGCCATAGAAACAGAAATAAGTTTATTACAAGATAACTCGACTTTGGTGAGTGCGGTAAATTGGGGTGAAAACAAAGTCCTTGAAATAAAGTGAGTATTTAAGAAAAAAAGAGATGAGGACGGTAATATTAACTATTATAAGGGGTAGGGGTTTTCAAGAAGAAGGGACTTAATTCTTTTTATAATTATAGCCCGGACAGCTAAATTACAAGATATAAAAAATTTCTAGTATTATGCAATTTTCTCAGAATATTTATATATAATTTCTAAACGGAGATATACAACGAAATATTTATTTTTCTTTTTCAAAAGGTTTTGTGTAAAAAAAAATTAGATATATGTACTCTCAAAATTTTGTACGATATGAAAATAAATATTGCATTTATGTTAAAGTAAGGAATACAGTCAAACTATGTATTTCATTGCACATAAATGATCTGATATTGGCTGGTATTCGTACAAATGAAAATGAAGTAAATTTTCTTGAAAAGGTATTAAGTGATTTACTAAGCATTTTATGGATATTACCACTCCTCTTCAAGATCTATGTAAAATTCAAATGTATTTAAATTAAACAAATTATTTTAGAAATGTTTTAGAAAGGTAAGGGCCGCACTCACTAGGAAAGAAGCCCGACAGCTTAAACGGGATGGTACTGGTTAGAGTGAAAATTTATGCTGAAAAATTTGGAATGCGCCACCTAGTCGCTTGAAATCAGGATAGTTTTGATTTTTAGGGTTTACCTTGCAGCAAAAATGAGCGAATGAGTTTTAAACATGATAGTTTAAAAAGGTAATGATCTGAAAGTGTTGGAATTGAAAATAAGCGTAAATTGCTCATAGGCTCATTAATAATATTAATTTTATCATAACCAAACGATAACGTCAAAAGATAAAGAATTGCGTCGTTGTCACGAAGCAGTTTTTTCCCTTACTTAAAGGTAATACTATGACAGCTGTACTTTTAATGGAAATTAGTACAGTATTAGTTTATTTTAAAATACAGTTTCCACAAATTAAAAAAAAATAATACTAAACCACCAAATAAAAACAAAAGATTTAAGGGAAGAAATGTCGATGAATGAGAAGTATTTTAACAAGGTTGATTTGTAATATCGCGAAGTGTTGCCAACTCTTTAAGTTATTGATCGCATTTACTCTGAATTTTTTTTTTGTTATTCTGTTGAATATAAAAATAATAAAAGGACGCCATCGTCATTTTATCATAAAAAGCTATTAAATATAGTGTCAAAATATGCGCATTTGAAAATAAAAATCGACTTATCAATCCGTCGGTGAAATAAATGATATATTCCATACTTTACCGCCGTACCGTATAATGATATTTAGCATGTACGTGTATTGTGAGTAATGTGGAACATTCAGGTATTTAGCGGGCTCTCCAGTCCGCCACTGCTCGCAGAGTCCCTCTAATTGTGGTAATAAAGTTACATACTTGCATATCTCAACACAAACGGTCGGTTGTTTGTGAAAAAGGTTGATATTTATATGCGACACTCTGAATATAAACATGAAATACCAACCTGGCTGGTGACGAAAAAATCGTACACATATAATTTGAATTCTTTTATTTTATGCGCCAGAGAATAATAACGCGGCTGCCACGAATAGTTGAGGAAAATTTACGCTTCGAGCAGAGTTTCATCTCATTGTTCACGATGAATATGCTAAGCGACCCGCAGGAATGCAGCAGGACGTCGTTCTTCCATGCAGGATTTCTAAATCCGAGACTTTGATATGACGCGGGAATTATCGAATGAGAACGCCAGAACTATTCCAACTACCCAGACTTTTATTATTGACAGAACTTCAGTAAAGAGCTCTAGAATGGCAAAAAGCAATTATACTATAATTGTGTTCCTGAATAAAGATATAGGTCGGCAAAATTGATTTTATTATTTATTATTTGAAGAAAGATTTATGAGGAATACATAGTCACTTTCTTATGTTTTGAACCGCACTGTTCATACGGAAGAGCCAAACCATAGAAGTTACTTCAAAAATGACGAAAATTGAAAATAGTAGGGTTATCTCCATTGCAGTTAGATGAATGTAGAAACAAATTGTACGAAAATTAATAATCGTTTTAGAACTAGTATACATTGTATTTCAATTTATCAATATTTGAAATATTTGAGTAATACAATCCGGCAAGCAAAAGTGAAATGAAGGCGGCTGCTACAGCAGTTTTTAATTCAATATAATTCTTAATGGATTGTTTTAAGAAACAATTTGTAATCAGATCCCAATTAACTCCTTTTGTTATTTTAAATTTTTGATGTTGTTATAACAAAAAAATTAATTAGTCCTTCAGGTGCGTAATAAAGCTACTTTATAATTATTTACTCTTAATTAAAACTCAGACAGTCAGTTTCCGATTTCAAGTTGCGGGCTTAGAAAGGTCTTACGTTTACATCGAACTGTTATCAACGTCCTCCGGGCTATGAATAAAATTTCAGAATATGCAACACCCGCTGCTCTCAAATGAAGATTTTTCGGAAATACAAGGGACTCAAACCTTGTATTTAATATAAATTATTAAATTATACGCTTTTATTTCAAATTTTAAGGCACAGAGTTTTATAGTAACCTATAATTAACTTTGATTAGCCACTGAAAAAACTTTGCTGCTCTATATTTTATATGAAATTTAATTCCAATTATCCAGATTAAGAGCAATAAGATCCGATGGTCATAGAAATACGGTATCAAATGAAGAACGCCGATTCCGTAATTGACACTGCAGTCAGAGCTTTTGTGAAACTGTCGGATCAAGGATCAGGTTATGACCCTGCTGGCTGACGATGCCTCCTCGTCCAGGCCGATTATACCCTCCATTTCCAGTACCGGACTCTCACAGGTCCGAGAAACATCAAAATAAACAAATATATCATAATCATTGTTTCTAGTCTTACTTTGTGGAATCTATTCCTTTTAAAAGATAAAGATAAATTATACTTATCTTAAAATTCTACTTAGCTCTATCTAATACCAATGTAAGAAGAACAAAACTAAAGCCGTCTGGAAAAGCATTTCGATACCTTCAAGCATAATAGTGTTATGTACGCTTTTTTACAATTTTGGTAAATCGAAAAATCAGCTTTTGTTAAAGGGTCAATTAAAACTAGTTGTTATTTTTAAAGGTGGTATTTTTTGTATATATTACAAATATTCTTAAAACGTCTGCTAAAAGGTAGTTCAAAAAAGTTATTACTTTTTATTTTATTTAAATATTGTAATACAAGTGGGACATAGCACTCTTTTTCTTCAGTGCTTTTTCAACGTTGGACTTAAATTGGTTTGTATAATGGCTTTTAATAGGAAAAATTGGCTAATAAAATTATACAAAACACTTTTGAAATAATAAAAAAGGAAATAGTGCTTGTTTCTACTCTAACTTTGTGTGTCTATTATAAATGTGAAAAAAAGTTTTCTGAAAGCTCCACAATATTCTTTCTAAAATTCTTTAAATATTCTTATGACAATTGTTCTTTGGTAGATATGATTTTTGATTGTAAATGTTCAAACCGATTTCATTTTCTAAAACATTTGGTTAATATTATATATTTAGTCCAAAAGATAATGTAAAGGAGGAAAACTTGTCAGATTTACTTGTTCGTTTAGTACTTCACAATAAGGATATCGCAGATGTCTCTTTATTTTAAATTCTTACAAAAATCAAGTTCCTGCTTCTTATCACATACATATATGAAGGATTTCTATTGTTGTTTCTATTGTCCGTCTAATAACGATCACAAAGGGTTCTTTGTTGGTTACAGAAATAGTAAATGCATGTTATTGTCAGTTGGTATTAACACAATTGGTAGCATACCAAAAAATTGCTTTGTTTTTGAGATTACCAAATGTAAAAGACTATACTGGCCACTGCTTCAGAAGGTCATCAACTTCACTACTTGCAAACTAAAGAGTGGATCTATTAACAGTGAAAAGACACGGGGGCTGGAAAAGTAATACGGTAGCTGAGAGATACATTGAAACATCCGTAAAAAATAAAAAAACTAATATTTCGAAAAATTCTGAGAGAAAGGAATTTGCAAGTGGATCTATTAAACAGTAACCATAGTAGTACTTTAAAAATCATTGCTCTTCAACAGTAAAGTGTTTGTCTGGAGTAAACTTGTTTAACTGCAAAAATGTTAGTGTTAAATAATGGGTTCATAACCTAACCCAATTAGATAATAGCGTTAATACCTAACTCAAATGAATTTAACAATATATTTTTATCCAGGCGGCCGTAGATAAAACATAATTACAATTTTAGTTTGTGACTTAATTCGAAGTAATTTATTTTATTATTTACGTGCACGCTTTTGAGAATTAAGTACATAGTTTAATGAGAAAAAGTTGGTAACAATATCGATGGATTTAAAGAGGAAACATAATCGCTAGTTGACTAGTAGAAGAGCGAATGCTTCTCTGTAGTTGACTCTTGTTTTCCTGCTGCTCCATCATTATATAAATACACCATTGGGAACGAATATATCCCGACTAGCCCTGTCACTCATTTATTTAAGACACCCCACTATTTAATCACTGCTATCATTATTGCTCGGTTGTGCTCTCGTGTTCTTCACGAGAACGTACATAATCGTTACTAGCCCATTATTACCGGTCAGATTATTATTATCATCCCCTTTATTTTCTTTCAGAAACAACAGTTGCAGGTAATTGTGCAACCCATTTATTATTTCTCATAAAGACTCCATTATGACTCAGGATTAATGGTTTTTAATTAATGCCAGAGCCCATAGATTCCTTTGGTATATAAATAAGGAAACTGTTTTATATTTAGAAAATAAAGAGTATATTATAAAAAACCGACCTGTCTCAGGATTTTTCCTTAAAATTGTCTGCTTAGCTTAAAATGAATTTATTTATGTACACACTGTTTGTAGATATTGAAGGAATGGGTGAATTATATTTCCAGCAGGCGAATATTGTAAACATGAAGAGGTCGATAAGGCCGATCCACTTGATGGCACAATGTATCTATGAAGTGTCAGGTGTAGCGCGACACTAGACAAATGTGAGCTATATTTCGATTCAATGCGAACCCGAGTTTTAATATGAAACAAAAGTCTAAAAGTAGAAGAAATATTGCTTAAAGTGACACCTTCGCTTTGTTTTATTGTCAACCTTTTTATATTAACGGTTTACGTGAATCGCTTTAATTCAACAGAAACGCTTATTATTTTGTATTTAATAAAGAATAGAAATGGTTTTATGGATTAATTTAAGGCTTTAATATAATATTAATAAAAACTAATACTTACATCTGCGTACAAATTTTTTATAAAAAGATGGAGTGTGTAACCATATTTCTACAAATTGAAAGATGAGATACTGGACAACGAATACAAATATTTAGTGAGTTATATTGAATTAAATTTAGAATTGTGTCACATGAAATTATTAAATTTCATATTGTATTTTCATTTTGGTGCAAACAATGTTTTACTAATGAATTTGATACTTTAAAAGGATACATTAATTAATTTGTGCCATACTGAATTTGTTTCTATTATGATTGATAGTCAAATGTATTAAAATTATGAAAAATATTATCGAAAATGTCTTTACAAAATTAGGTAATACATTAAACTATGAGAGAAAATTATTTAGGGCTGATTAAAGAAGAAGTACTGAATTTTTATAGCATCTATATAACTCTTGGGAAATACTGGAAAACATACGAAAAGTGACCAAATTAACGGAAATAGGTGCAATTCCAAAAAAAACATACAAAAATTCCAAAAACTAAGAAAAAAAACTGGGTGTGAAAACAAGGAAATGAAAATTGGCACGGAAAACGACACCGAAAAGTTAGAAAGTTAAGATATGAGAAATGATAGAAATAAAAATAATAAAACAAATAAATAAATGTCAAACGCTCTAGCAACTGATAACAGAATAGAAAATATAGCATTAAAATGTCACTAATTATATAATTAATTTAAAGAAGTAAGCATAGGTGTTTGGAATATAAACACATTAACAGGAAAAGAGACGGAAATAATGGAAGAAATGGTAAATAATAAATTACAGATCCTAGGTTTAAGCGAAACAAAGAATAAAGTATAGGAGAAATGTAACTTACAATAAATATATACTATATCTCAGGAGTTCAAAAGGAACTAAGGCCAAAGGAAAGGGTAGGAATGTCACAGAAGAAATAGACATAAAACGAATAAAATACAAAGCAGTTAACTTCAGAATAACAACAATTTTCATGTTCCTCTTTCTCTTTGCTTCTATTTCTTAATCTCTTTTTTTGTTTTCTTCTTTTTCTTTGAATATTTTGTCATGTCCCATCTCCAGTCTATTACACCGAAGTTACATTTTTCATTAAAAGTTTACCTCTGTACCTCCTCCGTTTTAACATTTTCTCCAAGATTTATGAGAAACAAGGCACAATTATCAATAAAATAAATAAGCAAATTTAATTTTAACTAATTTTACAAAGTTTCCGCAAAGTATTCTAAACGAAAATTTAATCCTAAAAGTAATCACGGAATACAACTGCAACATCCGAAGTAACTTTTTTATTGTTCGGGATATGATAATCAGCTCTCAGGAGCGATAAATAATTATTGATTAACAATAAACCCCAGTCGTTAAAAGGGCAGAATGAAGCTCAGAAAAAGCCATCTAGCTAATTAAATATTCCTCTCTTAAAAATATCATTAAGAAATTTGCATAAATACTAAGCAAAGCGGCTCTTATTTACGGATCTAAAGATACAAAAGTAGCTCAAGTTTAATAAATTTAAATTAGACGCGATGCCATTTTTAACTTTAGAATTGAACGAAGAAACTTTTGAATGTTATCTTTATGTTATGTTTCTAATTAATAGTATATTATTTAGATTCTGATGTCTTGCAAAAAATTTAATTATCTACTGTTTTATTTTACAGTTTTACAATTAAATCACTTCGCTAGGCTATAATGCTTAGTTTTAGCATAACTGCATCAACCTTTTAATATAAATTTCATACCTATTCCTATTCACGTTTTTAGGTTATACGCATATGTTAATTTGAAAAGCTTAACTTGAAAAATAATCAACAAAAGAAACTTTAAGTTATGTATCTTCGTTCATAACAAAGATATGGAGATGATTCTTGAACGACACTGTTGAGAAAAGATAGAGGTATGACGTAATATTAATCAAGTTTTGTAGTTATATCTAATAAATTCCACGAGGTGTCGCAAAATTTGGAGAAAAACATCATTTTCTTTCTACACCCCATATATGGCTAAAATGTTGATATTTCTCAGAAAATATTGGAGCAGCTATTCCTTAAAAACAAACCTATAATGTGAAAAAAAAAGTCGTTTAAATCCAATCAACGGTACAGAAAAAAACTTAAGGCATATTTTAGGTGGTGCGTTCATTTTGCACGGTAGGTTATTTACTTCCGAAAAAATCTTAATAAATTTTTAAATTTGAGAATATATTAACATTTTTTAGACAAATTTTGAATAATTAAGTATAGGGCAATAAAAAATACGAAGTAAAATATTTAATAAAAAATATATTCATTTTATTACTTTCGGCGTACCTATGTACTATTATTCATACACTCCATAATTACTCAAGTTTGACTGAAGTTGTTTACAATTTTCGCAGCCAGTACTGTATAGATAGTAACTCAATATCTATAATAACTTAATATATAACTTAAAAATGGAATTTAAAAATAAAAATATAAAATATATTAAAAATTAAACAACATTAATATAAGAAATAATTAAAAATATAATGGCAGGTATAGCAGGCTAGATAATGCCCTAGATAATTATCATCCCCCCAGTTATCATGATTAAAATTAAACGAATGAAGATGACGGCATCACAGGTTTTCCCCAAGAGGTGGAAAGGGAGTTGCTATCGTCTCCTCAACCCCCATCGGCGTATTAACAAGATTCAGGAAAAGAAGAGGCTGCAAAATCTGTCGCTAATTTTAACCTACACAAGAGAAGAAAGTTTGCCGGTGCAACAAGAAAACGTCCCAGACGGATGCTGAAGTCGGAAAAGAATCACCTGGGGTAAATTTCCCCCTACTCTCTTATACAAAAATTGCTTACTCTCTGACGGTAGCATCCTAAAACTGACGGCGAAAGAGTCTCGGTAACTGGGATGCTATCAGAGCAACGTCGCTCATTTAGCGCTGCGACGAAAAGTGTCAGAGTTGACATAATCGACCCTGAATAACCAAACGTTCAGTTCTCGAACGAAGCTGATATAGCGTTCAATAATTATTCAGGAATTACCAGACTACAAATCCGCACCTAACGCTCAGAAATACTATTTTTCGACTAGACTCAGACTTGTTCAAACAGAGGAAAAAGTGAACTCCACATCTGTGCCGCCTCAATCTTTGAACATGTTGGTAAGCCTAGACGGAAGGATCACCAGGTACTTAAGGTGTTGCTAACGATGAACCGAAGCTTAAACACTCTGGAATGGGACGCTGAGTTAGCGGTTAGACATGGACATTCGCCGTGAATGATGCATCTATGATGATGTTGGAGCGGCTATAGTTTCGGTTTTTCTAAAGCTTTGGACGGGTATAACTCTAGCGCAGAGCTGTTTTAAGAGTACCAACAATAGTCCTCCAGAAAACCAGCCAGGAGGTTCGACATGCTTTCCCAACAAACCTAGTAGCAAACCTAGGTCGAACCAAAAGACCCTTCGCGGTATAGCAGCTTATTATTCTAGTGGAAGACGGAAGACTGGAAATAGTAGTTTGCTCTGCATACTTCCCAGGAGATAGCAATTCAAAACAATCTCCGAGAACAGTTGTGCGAAAACGAATCGCCCATTGTAAGAACAACAAGCAGTTAATCTGGGGAAGCACAAACATCAATAAAAGTGGTGTAGGACTAGTAATTGTATAATAGGAGAGGGTATTGCGGGTAATAAAGTCGAGAGATTATGATTTATCAGATTTGATTTGATACGACTTTATTTAGGTTCCATTTTGCGAAAAAAAAAATAATAGTGAAATAATATCTACAATTGGAAAACGTAATTCTTGTGTAGTAACTTTCACATTCAATTTGCTATGTGCGTAAACTATTTTAGCAAAAACAATCGTTAACGTAGCTAATTTTTTTACAAAAATTAATCAATACATATTTGAAAATTTCTTTTTACTTTCGATATAACCTCACAAAATTACAACGAAATTGGGATAAAGACAAGAAACTAAAAAATATTTAATTTACTTTTCTAATACAGTAAGATACGATATGATTCAGATTGCTGTGGATATTAAACCAAGTAATTTAAAATGTGGAAAATAAATTACGTAGCCGGATTATTATTGTCAATAAATGGCTAAAGATTTTGAATGCATTTCAAATTAACTACTCCTAACATCACATTGATTTAGAAATAAATAAAAAACCCCATGTTATAAAAAACTTAACAGACAATCGTTCATTGACTTAAGCTAATCTAACCTAACATAAACTATATCTTACCTTAACATTTTGGAAATACATTGAAGGCTTTTTGGACATAGGACCATTGGGGCATTAAGATATTGGAATATTAGAACACATGGAATATTAAGGTCTCTTTTGATTTACCGATTTTTAATTTATTTAGTAATATATTAACCTACTTTGCATAATTAAATATCTTTTTGAGTCTATATTGACAGATTGTATAAAAAGAAAGGTGACACAAAAAATCGTAGCGAAAAGTCTCTGTGTAGACAGTAGACAGGTGGGTATAAAAGGTTAAAGAGTTAAAACAAGTCGAATCTCGCCTGGTAGAACTGATTTTTCCGTTTCTTTGATTAACTTCAATCCTTTGGCTGGCATGAAGTAATTAAAAGATGTTCATTTCATTCATAAAATGAACTGTAGCGGAGCAAAGAAAAAATTGTAAAAAATACAGTAGTCGAGATCAGGAGAGATGCAGATGGCTACATAAATTTCTGGCACTCTCTAATTACTTAATTAGTTCCATTCGAAAGATGATCAACGGTGTAAGAACACAGTAGTGATGTTAATGAAATGAACGTAGGTTTCGCCTCCATCGGAGAATGCTAATTAGAATCACCACTCGACCCAGCCTCAATAAAAGAAAAATATTTTTATTTTATTTTATTTATATTGTTAATTCAAATTAATTTTTAGGTGCATCATTTGTATTACTTCGTACAGGTTATTAAAATAAAAAAAGTCCATAATTCACTTTTTTTATTTATATTAAACCCCGATATATTAAAATCAATTTAAATTGTTTGAAAAATATATAAACACATAATCTTACATTAGTTGATTTTTTCACATACTATGCGAATACTTTGTCTTGTTCAACTTAAAAAACACCCCTGTTAAAAATTGGCAACCTGGCAAACTCAATGTAGAAACACGATTCATAGTCAAGAGTTATTTACTGCTCCATAGAAGCTCGTTTTATTATATAAGAAAAGGAACGTCCAGTAACTTCGGTGCAATGCAATTTTCTTTGCCGTTTGCAGTCTACATCACTTTGAACTTAAAGAATAAACTTTGTTGCTTCAGTTGGAACTTCGCTTCTTCTGTCTGCAAATTTAAAACAAAATGTATGCTTTTGTTAGTTTATGAAACGTAGATAAAAACTGCACTCTTTTATTATACCGTGAGTTAGAATTAAAAAACGTACATAAAGTATAAAAAACTATGTAACTAATTTAGCTGATTCCAAGTGGAGTTTCTCCAAATTACGGGGACATGACATCTCAATGGCCGAAATTTGATAATCCCAATTTGGATCTGTCGAAGTTGTTGCGAGTGAATTTAGAGAGCAGCATCACTTCTCGTACATTAATAGTATCCAGCAGATTAATGAAATTGTGGACTTATCTAACTTCGAATATCTAAGATTAGTAAGTTTGGTTATTGACGTCGATTAGTTAACTAGTGATTCAACTTGAAGGACATAACTGCTGTTTGATGTTTTCTAGGACAACGACTCTTGCATAAGTTTGGCCTATTCAGGTTTAATTATTTGGAGTTTAAGTTAAAGGCTCCATGTTAAATTTGGAAATATGTTTTCGATATTTCCGAAATTAATATGTAGTTAGCAAAATGCTCTTGCAATTTTACTGCTTTCAAATGAATGTCGAGAGCTTACAGTTTAAATAAAACAATGACGATAATTGATACAGACATGCCACTAAGAGAACTGTAATCAATGTCAGTCAAGAATCAGTTGTTCTGAAAAGACCGTATCGCCAACATACTGACGTTTATCACAGGGAAATACTACGTGGGGTTATTTTTATTCACCCACACTGCGTATTCAATGCGAATAAATTGAAAAAATCTATCATTTGTATTGACAGCTCTGACGGCTTTAAATTTATATTGATGAACTCTGATGGCTGTTTTCATTATTCTTTATGCTTATACAACTATACAAACAGAATACTCGTAGGTTTTCTTGCTGTATACATTTTATATTTTTCTAATTAATTTTTTTTTATTTCTGTGTTCTAAGTACCTACAATAATTAAAAGATAAAAATAAGACTGTAAGAGTACAGTTTCAATTAGAATTAATTTGTAACTTTTCACAATTAAATTATATATATATATATATATATATATATATTAGATTAGGTTAAGTTAGGTGGTTATGAATTGGCTTGAATAAATAAAAAAATTTATGTATAGCCATAGAAAAAAAATTAAATGTTTAAATTGCAAGATCTTAGATGGATATAGGATTTCAATATTCCTGCTTATTAAAAAAAATAATAATAGACACCCAGGAGATCCATAAAGCACACCGGCCTTATAAAACTCGTAATTAGATAAAATGTTGTACTAATTACAATCGAGGGATGAAATTACATAAACTGAGAATGTGTGGGTAAAAGAAAGAGAATAGGATTATTACAAGTTTGATTCAATCAATTTTATTTATTATGTTTTCCTCATTCTTTCTCAAATCCTCTGCCTTATTCATGCGTTGTGTTTTAATTTCTGGTCTTCTTGAACTTCTATTTCCATTCTGTCTGGTTTCAGCAACTTTTAACATCGATTCAGTCTGTACATAGTCAAGGGCGTAGTTGGCAATAAACATTATTTATTGCAGTATGCTGAGTGACTATTTTTAAAAACAGGCTGTAAATATTAAAAATTAGAAAAAAGGTAATATAGGAAAAATTATAAAGGCAATCAAGACGAATTAAACAAATTAGAAATAATCTATTTGGAATTTTAGAAAACTTTGTTAAAATTTTTGTGGTATTTTAATTTTGATATATATAAATAGTAGTAACTAATATAAAAATAGATCACTTTGTCAACTCAGGTACATCATTAATTAATTATTTTTTGTGGCCGTTCTTTTCTGTTTAAAATTATTAAATATCTGGTGATACTTGATAATTTGAGACGTTTCCTCAAAACAATATTCATCAAGGACCTGAACTCTAACTTACATTTTACATACATAAAGATGTTACAGAACAATTAATATTGATTACATGTCAATTAATTCATACTAATTGTACCTAGTTCTACATTAGTCCAGTAACATGTCAATTAGATAAAAAAAAATTAAAATTCATATTTAATATAACATTTAAAAATCAAAACAGTATTTACTAACCAAAGTTGTAGTTTACAGGTTATATTTTGAAGGACAGTCCACCACTCATTAAATAATGTTAAGAAAACTTTCAGACACATAAATCTATCCTATTGTTGATTTTCGTCCTAGTTTGCGTGCAAATAAGATATATTTGTTTCTTTAAAACCTGCAACAGGTTTGTTTTGGTTTTAGATGTCATTTTCGGTGACGCTTATTTGAGATTTTGATTTTCTAACAGGTTGAGAACTACAACAAGGAAAAATTCACCAAGCAGGGTCGATTTGGTTGTGTGCTCTAATTTTATTATGATTGGTCATTGTTAAACGCTGCCCACAAGACGACTTTTCATTAGTCAATTGAGGAAGTAATTATGGTAGCTCTGTTGTTTTTAGATGGTTCGTTGAGGTTAACAAAAACAGCCAGATCGTGGATCTTGCAAAATTTCTTTCTTTTCACCAAAATGATGCGTGAGAGGGTTTTTGGTTTGTGCGCTGCCGGCTTTTCAAGAAGGTTTTATTTAATTTTTAATATTTAAAATTGCAAGGGAAAGATCTTCCTGTACCAAGGAGGTAAGCTAAGTTCAAAATGTTGAAATAGGAGCTTGAATCCTAATATTAATTCTAGATTTAGATTAATCAATTTTCGACCGACCATTATATCCATTGCCAGTCTGGAGACAAGCCATCCGGGTTCTAGAATTTTCTTTTTTTTTTTTAATTTAAATTGAATAAGTTACAATAATTATTTGAATAACTTAAAACCCCTTTTACTTTAAAACATATAACAATTGATTCTTATAAATAGTTCACGAACTGTGAACTAAATACAGCTGTATTTAGTACAACGACTCTGTAATGACTTAATTTTATTATTTTTTTGCCAGCCAATTAAGTTATATTTTTTTAAACCCCTTAAGATTCTAGGACCATATCGCTAAGAAATGCCTATATTTGTTTGGTCAAGTCAATTGTTGGAAGATACTTTAAAATAAGCAAAAATAAGTCTCTTAAATGATGTTATTTGTTGTGGCACTGTACAACTGAAAGATTTACCTAAACCGAATTTTTAAAAATGCGTCACCTACTTCCATCTCCCCATATGAAATCAATACAAAACGCATTATCAGTATAGATAATAATATACTGATAGCTGCAACGTAAAGGCAGGGAATTCCCTTGGCGTAATGTCCTGACAGCACACTTATCATTTCATCCCTGGATCTTCCAGTAATATGATGTTATAGTCCGTCTGTATTCTCAATCATTCTCGACAGGTTCTTTCTATCACCTCTCGAGTCACACAGACTTTAGCTACATGTGAGAAAATAAACTGACAAACTTGAAGGTATACGGTGGAATAAAAAACGCATTGTGGCATGTTATAGTTGCGATGATGCTCATAAAGAACGTCTTTGCAGTTCATAAAATGGGTTAATTTTACATGGAAAACAAAATTAAAGATAATATTAATTGATAAATAACTAGAATACTTAAATATCATATTTTAATAAATGAAACATCAATGTGTAAACTCATTTTTACGTCCACCCTATAAAGTTATATCTACTAACGTGCATGAAGGAGATGCTTCCAGAAAGATGTTTCACACTGACATATAAGATTCTCTACAGGTGTAGGGATTGCTAAAATATAATATTGAGGGGAACTTGAGTACCAATATGTTATGTTTGGGGTTTTATAGGCTCACATTCGACTCTCATATTGATATTGAATAGCGAATATGAGATTTATGACGAATTTTTTCGTAAATCCCTGACTGGAATTCGATATGTTTTTTAGACGGAATGAGACCATATTTCACCTAGGGAAATAATTAGATTTTAATCGATCACTCAGATACTCAAATTAGCTTGTCCATTGGGATATCTACGATATCGTGTTCCCAGTTTGAACTAAAACTGTTATTGTAAATTAATTTAAACACATAATTTCCTTACACTATTCAACTGAAGTGTTAGAGTTTAAAAGCCAGCTTTATATGAGATTTCATTAAATTTAGTATAGTAAATGATGCATAGCATTCGACTAAGACAGAAGCATATATGAAGGAGATCTATCCCGAGATTGAGTCGGTTTCATTATCGGGAAAGCTCATCATATTTTAAAGGGGAATGTAATTTCATTTGCTCCATAAAATCTAAGCTGCTCTAAATCTGGCGAATGGAGGGGTAGCATATGCGGCCCGATTCGAGGGAATATAGTTCACAGAGTCTGCCATTAAATATGAGCTTACTGAAATGTAAAACAGTCGGGGTTTTGCATTTCCAAGCATAAACTGCCGACAAAACGACTGGAGGATTCACTTTATATGGACGAAGATATGTCTCTTTGCCTCGCACCTTACTCGTTAATATTCTGTACCGCCCCTCGCGCCTTGTAGGGGAGATAGCAGTAAAATAAGCTTTCGGTCGCTATAAATTTTAGTACTATTTATCGTAGAGCAACGTATTCCATTTGGTTGTTTATACTGATAAAAGGCTTATTAACTTTAATCTCACTTGATTATTTCCATTGCATATATGGAAAATACTTCATTGTCATTCATCAAAAGATAATTAGATTTTTACTTCTAAAGTTATTGATTGAGTTACTTCTTCCTTTTTAGTTCTTACTTCATTATTTTTGTCCTGTCGGTTATATTAAAAATAAAGTCGGCCCTAATATGCTTCTGGAGACAGAATATGTAAAACTTTATAACTTTTAAGTGATTTTTAAAGTTTTTTCTTGTATAATTAATCCATTATTTCTTCGGCTAATTGCAATTTTCAGAAATTTTGATTAGTACTTATTACTCATTGACCTTGAAAGATCCTCTAGCCATATTTCAGCCAATCTAAAAAGTATGAAATATATATTTTAAATTTGAACTTAACAGTTTTCAAGTGAACTATATTTCGTTTTGTTGGAGCTATTTATAAATAGAATAATCCTCTTTCAAAAGCGTATACGATTTGAATGTTTTGAATTTTTTTCATATTAATTATACGTTCTAACAATTTTCTGTGGTAAAATCCACACGATTAGAAAGCTCATTATAGATAAAACAGGAAAAAGCTTGCATGTAGTCTTATTGGAAATGAGCCAGTATCATTCAGGTTTCAATTTTTTTCTTGAACACAAAAAATAATAATCACGGAGAAAATAAATTTCAGTATGTTATTTTTTAAGCTTAGAAACTTTTTTTCATAGAAAGTAGAAAAGTAATTAAAAGCCAACATCATCACGTCACTTTTTCCGACTCACAACATTTTCCTTACGTTTTCAAAAAATATATAACTTATAAGCACACTATAATCACATCTTTCGAGATAGGATAGGATAGGATCTCAACAAAAACTACTTTAGCAATATGGATTTATTGCTTTTGTGATCTACACATCGATTAGAACATTGCACAGGCCCGGTTCTAAAACAAATTATATTTAATTTTTTTTCTTACATAAGAATGAATGAGGAAATGTGTAGTATAATGTGTTTACGGTGAATTACATTTATATATAAGTGGTGCATTTCAAATAATTTAAAGAGGAAATTTCCAAGAATGGATCAATAATGACAACGTTAATGCTAATCAAAATTTAAAAGATACAACAAATATTTGCTGGCTTATTCTAGTCAAATGTCAATTAACAATAAAAACATGATATCAGATTTCAGATAAATACATTCACAATTATAACAAAATATACAGGAGCGCCATTTTATTGAAACCACATTTTTTGTATAATATTTATTGGAATATTTTCTAAAATTTCTCAAAAGTTCTCTTCTAAGAATATTAAGAACATCTAGCCATTTAAATTACCGTCTAAAAAATAAGGTACGATAAGCTATTTACTAATGATTTCGTCATATACATTAACACTCCACCGATTTTGATGATCAATTGTTTTTGAAAATTCATGTTGTACAAACATTTATGCATTGAATACGATAAAGGTGGTACTTATGTTTCCCTAAGATTCGAGACACACCAGACTGATTAAATGTCTGTTCTTTTGCTATTTGTCTAGTACTGGCATTCGGATTAGGAACTACGGAACCTAATACCAAATACTCATTATCTTCGTTATTTGTAGCAGGCTTGAGTTTTTTTTTGTATTGGATAGATAAGCTATACTGCCCGTAGCACGAAATGTTTGCAATAACTTCTCAAATACTCTTTTATTTGTATGAACGGTCTCTGGGTATTTGTGTGCGTATATTCTAGAAGCTATAAAAACATTCCTGTGACATTTACTAATGGTTAAAACCATATCAATTCTTTCTTACTGCGAGTAAACCATTGAAAATTATTATTACTATTTGGTTGTGTAAATAGGTGTAATTTAGAACTCTTTACTTTAGAACACTTAAAGAAATCTATTAATTATTTAGTAAGATAACTAAATGTAAAACGACAACAGTACAATGTGATTATTGGTAAAAAATGTAAAATACCAGAAATACCCAAATAACTTTAATGGATAAAGAAATAGGAACAGGAAATAGTGATACAGTTTAAAAGATAAATAAATTTTCTAGATGATAGACAAATAAAATTAAGAATGTTTTTATTTAAAATAATCAGGTTATTATACTTTGAATATTCTAATCAACGAATCGAATATAGATTATTCCTTAAGAAGAAATATAACTTTATTACTTTCTTTTGGCGCACTTTGTACATTTGAAAATATTTTTAAAATGTAGCCTTTGTAAAACTACATTGATCTGCTGTAACAGAACTCGGACAATATACGCCGTTTTGCCATAATATTTTGCGGCTTCGTCGTGACTCATCCTGTATACAAAGAATCAATAATACCTGACTACTGATCTAAAAAAAATATTTAATATTATTTTTTATAGAGTTTAATATTAAAATTATATAATGAATCAAGTTTTTTTTATATAATAAAAAGAAGGTATATTAAAGGAAAATAGAGCTAAGGGTTTTTATTATTCTTTAAAATATTAAAAATATATGAAATATCTCTATTTACGTTCTTAATGTTTTTAATCTAGTTTTCCAGGTTTCCCCTAGGTATCCTAAGCGTAATGTCGTTAGATATAATCATCGGAAATGACACTTTAGGAAGAAACTAATCTTTAATGCATATTTAATTAATAGAAACGTATTTCACGCCAGCTTCGGAAGCGTAAGGTACTTGCTCCAGATGAGGGAAATGATGATAGAAAAGGGTGAATACCTACGACTCAGTTTCCAGTTTCACCTCTCTGATATAGTAATTGAAAATTATTTTCTGCCTGGCTCTTGTATATGTAAATTGAAGGAGTTACTAAATTAAAAGAGGGAAATGTACTAAACAGTATAATAACATTTCCAAAGCAAATAAGTTACTCCGTATTTTATAGCCAAATTAATTTAGTGGCATTGTTTCAGTTATTTAAAGGGTACTTACCTCTAAAAATAATTTTTTTTAACCCTTGTACTTTTGACTAAATATTCTGGTTTTGTAGTATGTGAAGACTATTAAAAGCTAAGCATGTAAGGTCGACAAACTTTTTATTTTTACAACTGTTAAGTAATTTTAAATTTCCCGTTATTAATTAATCTAAAACGTGTATAGAGATGTTTGATTAAAAAATTTATCTAATGTTGAGTTTTGATGTTAAATATTATGACTAGTATGCGTAACTTTTAATATATATCCTTTCAAATGACACAACCATTATTCTCCTCTTCATTCTAATGACATTCAAGAAATGTTTCTAAAAAATCTGAACAAATTATGTTGACCGTAGACAAAGAACGCATAAACTAACGCCACAACAATTTGAAATACATTCCCATGGAAATAATTTTATATGTTATAAGTAACAGCACAAGGAGATGCTCACAAGAATAATAATAAACAATTACTCGGTATTATAAGTATATTTGGTTTTTCATCACATATAACATAAAGCCATTTATTATTAGTACTGTGCCGGAATATTTATTGTTTTACCTATTTCTCTTCAGCTTTCTAGGAATGTTACTCGCTATTTATGTATCGACAAGGTTTTCTATTATTTATTAATTTACCAATAAGTAAATAGTAAGCGAAAATAATAGGAACAAAATACTTACGAAGGAGAGACAAAGAACGAATTCTAAAGAAAAAATAAAGACACATAAAGAATGAGGAATGACAAAAACAAAAGATCAGAAAATATAGGCAAAATAATTAAGTTTATTAAGCTTTTAAAAACAAAAAAATTGTGTAATAATGTAATAAGATCAGTAATATAATGATAGAAAAATTAATGATAAAGAACAAAGTCTATTAAAATAAATAGAGATGAAATAAATAAAGAACTAGAAAAAATTCCAAATACCAAAAAAAAATTATAAGTGAAAAAGTTAAGAGGTATAAATGGCTTAACTTCTGAGATATTAAATGGTTTAAAAGATAAACGGAAGGAAATAATTAGGCCTAGGAAAAGCAAAAACTAATTAATATTGGAAATTTTATTTATTTATTTCAAAATTTCAAATATGTTACCCTAATATACAAACAAATTCAAGATACAAATATAAAAGTTTAACATATAAAATATAATGCACAATTTAATATGAATTGTTTTTTTCATATTTCAAAATTTAGAAAAAAGCTTAACCCAATATAAAACAAATTCAAGAACAAATTACTTAAGTTTAACATATAAAATATATAATACAAAGTTTGAGTAATATTAAGAGCAAAGTTATGTACAAAATAAGACGAAATGAGATGAACCTACTGAAGCATTTGACATATTCTAATATATTGTTTTTAGAAATCTTTAATGAACTACTATATTGTACTGTATCGGTTAGTTTATTAAAATTGTTAAAACACTTAAAATACAGAGAATTTATGGAATATTTTTTGTTTGTTCTTACTAGATGTATATTGTTATTATTCCTTGTGTGGTAATTATGAATATTTAGATTGAAATTATAAACTCATGAAGATAAGATGGATCTAAAGTATTCAATATCTTATAAACAAACACCATTGTTTGAAAATATAATCTCTGTGGTAATGTCAACCACTGTAACGAATTTGGCATAAGTATTGTTGGTGTAAATCTACTAATCTTTAAAATTGTTCCTATTCAGTGCTTTCAAATTTTTGTAATTGAGCAAATCTGCTTTAAGTTGAAAAGATAGATAACTGATGAGCAATAATCGAAATGTGGCTGGATAATGGATTGGTATATTCGAATGTTTGTCACAGTTGTAAGATTACTAGAATTTTTTTAAATAAATAGAACTTGTTTGATATTTTATTCAAGATATATTCAAAATTTTCATTATGTAATAAAATATTATTAAGTTTAATCCCCAAATATTTAATGGATGTTACATTTATCAATTCGCTTATTGTTAATTTTAAGATTTACTATGCTGAGATCAATATTATTATATTTGCGTTTAGTTGTTATTATCATTCCTTTAGTTTTAGCCATTTTAGGACATTTCCTCTTAGTTTTATTAGTAATATTCCGCGATCAATAGTTTCAAAAGCGCTTTTCAAAATCAAAAAATCAGCAACTACATATTTATTGTCACTTGACTTTTGAATTTATATAATGAAAACTGTAATACTGCTTCACAAGAATATATCTTTCGAAAGCCCAATTGCGTATTTTTAATAGGTGGTAGAGAATAATCTTATGTTACCAAAAAAGTTATATTGTAAAATTCCTAGATCACATCCTTAGTCTAAACGAGCTCTAAATATAAATATACAAGAATAACAGAGAAAAGTTTAGATATACCAAAAGCAATGTAGAAAGATTTTGCAATATCATACATTTTTCTACTTATGTACGTATATGAATAGTTGCGCGCCTCTATAAATTGATTATAAATAAGTATTTTCATATTTATTTATTACAATTGCTGTAATGCTGTAATGGAGTGTTTGACAGTTCTAGTATCTAATCTAATATATGATATTTTAGAGAAAAATATTTAAACTGTAGTAGTACCCTAAATTATTACGCAGTGTGGAATAAATGCATTATTTCAAATATTGTGCTTATCTACAGGGTGTTACTATATTCGACCGACAACGCTTTACCCCAGAGAGCTCTCGTTAATTGATGAATTTTGATATGGGAACATAAACCCTTAAAGGGCGTAGTTTCCGAGATACAGGGTGTTAAAAGTTTGAAATCAAAATGAAAAATTTGTCATAAATCAGAAGCGCCTCCAAATATTTTTTTCAAATTTGGTGACCAATATGCTCTTTAAGAAAGTAATATTTTGACATAAACTGACTTTTGAAAAATTTAACCAGTGGCGCGCTATCAGGGTTTGTGGCAACTTTTATCCCCCTATCTTTTACGCCACTGGAACAAATATTTGTTTTTTTTTTTAAATTCTCTGTTCATTTTTAGGTAAAAAAGTAATAACCTTTTATGGAGCTAAAATGAACGGTGTTGTAGATATTTGATTCTGAACAAAAGTCTGCAAGTACTTAGATAATTCACAAATTATGATTTGTTGTGTAATTTGCCCGTCGGCGTTTTGCTAAACAAGTAAGTATTTGCTTTTAATCCATACTATTAATTCGATTTCGAATAATAACTAAGCGTTAGGCGTTAGTTGAAAAAAGAATACATGCTATTTCTGAGATTTTCTGAGAACTTGATAAAAGTAAAAATCACAATAACGCAAAAGCTATCAAAATTAGATACAACAATAACAAAATTGACAAAATTACAATAGTTGTTCAAACTGTCGGCCGTTTACTTGTAAGCACGTTCTACACCGTTTTCTCATTGAAAAAGGTGTTTTTGAGAATAACTCCGGATTGGACTGAATGAGTTCTGTCGCAGCTTGAATTCTCGCTATTAGATCTTCTTCAGTTTCAACGATGGATTCGTACACTAAGGACTTCATGTAGCCCCAGATAAAAAAATCGATAGGGTTTAAGTCGGGTGACCTTAGAGGCCAACATTGGGGTCCACCCCGACCAATCCATATTTCTCTAAATCGTCTGTTTAGGAAATTTCTAGCACTTGCAGCAAAATGAACAGATGCCCCATCGTGCTGAAGAATGTGGAATTCGACGATTGCGGAATCTTTGTTGGTATAAACAAGCTGACATTCTACCATTTTTTTGAGTTTCCCCGCAGTTCATTAACTTATCGGTAAAATCTTCAAATGAAAAATTTATTTTGAAAGAACAGAATACCTTTTTCCAAATAAATTAGGAGGTATTTAGCCCAATCCCGAGTTATTCTCAAAGTCAGGTTTTTCAATGAGAAAACAATGTACAACTTGTTAGCAAGTAAACGGCCAACAGTTTGAACAACTATTGTAATTTTGTTATTATTGTAATACATTTGTTTGAATTTAATTTTGATAGTTTTTGTAATCTATCGCTATTGTGATTTTTAATTTTATTAAATTGCAGCAACTGGTCTCAAAATCAAGCCCATAAATAGCTTGTATTTCTTTTTCAACTATTTAGGTACACTTAATCATTATTTAAAATCGAATTAATAAAATGGATTAAGACAAATACTTGTTTAGCAAAACGCCGACGGATAAATTACAGCACAAATTATAATTTGTAAATTATCTAAGTACTTGCAGACTTTTGTTTAGAAGCAAATATCTACAACACCGTTCATTTTAGCTCCATAAAAGGTTATTACTTTTTTACCTAAAAATGAACAGAAAATTTAAAAAAATAAAAAAAAAATATTTGTTCCAGTGGCGTAAAAGATAGGGGGATAAAAGTTGCCACAAACCCTGATAGCGCGCCACTGGTTAAATTTTTCAAAAGTCAGATTATATCAAAATATTACTTTCTTAAAGAGCATATTGGTCACCAAATTTGAAAAAAATATTTGGAGGCGTTTCTGATTTATGACAAATTTTTAATTTTGATTTCAAACTTTTAACACCCTGTATCTCGGAAACTACGCCCTTTAAGGGTTTATGTTCCCATATCAAAATTCATCAATTAACGAGAGCTCTCTGGGGTAAAGCGTTGTCGGTCGAATATAGTAACACCCTGTATAAAAAATCCTAAAACACGTCAATTTTAGATTTTGAAATTATATCTTGCAACAAAAAATATGTCATTTTTACATTGAATCCGCTTCGAGTGACAGGTACAATACCTAAATTTTCAAATTTATTGCGAAAATTAACAAAACAAATAAAATAATCTGCTACAACACACTAAAAACTTACCTATTAAGCGATACCGTTCATTTCTTGAATAAAAACAAAAAAAAACATTAACGTTCGAATGTCTTGGTTATATCCTAATCTAATTCTTCTTCTTAAGTTAGGTAAATCGAGGAATATAGTTTTATATACCGTACTGTGTACACATATCTGTAATAAGAAGTCTAATAGGGTAAGATCAGGTAATCTCGCTGGACATTCTATCGATCCTCGCCTTCTTGTCCATCGAATTGGAAATATTAAATTAAGGTACTGCCGAACAATGGTTCGGTAATCCGGGGTACTCCAACTTCCTAGAACCATATCATATTTGCTGGAACATGTAGATTTGTTAGATCAGGGTATAAGTTTGTCAAAGTTAACACTTTATTATGACCGATAGTGTTGAAGATTCAGAAAATAAAACATATTCCAATTGGATCACATTGTTATCTAACATTTCCTTCATTTTTTCATAAAAATACTTGCTTTCATCAAACTCTTCTTTCATGAGCTTCTGAGTTGTCATTATTTTATAGGGATACATTTTCTTTTCTTTTAATATTCAAACAATCGATGCATGGTTAACCTCCAATGTTGCGGCAGCTTGTCGACTCGAAGTATGTGGATTTTCCTCAAACTAAAGCATTACATCCAATTTGGTATCATTAGTTATTGCATTGGAAAAGGTTTTTTGGTACTTTTTTTATCAACCTTACAGGTCCAAACTCGCTAATCAATCATCTACCGAACTGATATTTTGTGCATTTCTGTTAAATAAACTATGTTTCCGAATTGCAGTTAACGAAACTCAAACGACAAGTATAACAATGACAACTATTGTCATGCACTTCATATCACATTGATTTGCTAAGGCCTTTTAAACGAAACCAACATTTCCATGGTAACTTTTTAATTGATTTTTCAGTCTACATTTTAGTTTGTTGCAGTTAATGTCGTCAATCAGATGTTTTCATTTTTTTTATGTAAATTTTTGTATTAAATTTGAATAAATTCATAAGCCTCCACTTCCCGTTTAAAAATTTAAAGATTACTTGAAGGGAAGTCAATGTAGGGATAGTATAGTCATTATGTAGATTTTCTGTGATTGTTTTCAACTCTTCTTTATTTTAGTGCTTACTTATTGCTACTGCTTGATTGATATACCAGTATTTTTACCAATCCGTTCTTTATGGAACAATTCAGGTATGTGAGTGTTTTTCCTGCAAACTTTTGTGGCTATATTCTTACCGTTTTCTTTCGGCATTACATCATGCATGTTCTTCTCCCATATATAACCAATTTTATTAAAAGATCCGCTTAATCTCTGTATTTAATTTTTGATTCTTACTAATATTTTCTTGTTTGTCAATATTTTAATTTAATTCTTTTAACTAATTTTTTATTACTATTAATAAAAAAGTACCATGTTTCTCAGATGATTTTTAAATGCTAGACATATTTATTTATAAAGAAAGAAACACTCGCATGGCTGAGATGATTAAAAATGATAAAACAAATACCTCCCAAGCATCACATTGCACAGGATCAAATAGCAAATACGATAAGTATAATGCACTGAACAAGGTAAATCCATAAAATATTTATGTCGGTATATCCCCTCGGGAATCAGATTATGACAGCAGGACATGGCGAGGATAGAAGCAGTGATTGTTTTGTTGTCATGGAGGCCGGCATGTGTAGACAAACGGATGGATTTTTAAGGATTTTGTGCATCGTCAAATTTGGTAAAGGCATTATAGTCGACAATATTGAAATTTAATAAATTTGTCTACTTTTTGTTAGTGCAAAATATTAACATTTCAAGATTAGTCTCATAATTATAAATTAATTAAAATTGTCGGTTATTTATCAAGGACTCATAAGCTAGTACAAAACAAATTACGACGCACGTCATTAATGACATTTAAATTTACCTACAGGGTTGTCACGTAATCAATATAGTAGATGAACGAAATATATTTTGGAAATGTTACTCTAACGAATTAGATTATTACATTAGGTGTTTAAAATAAATAACTAAAAAGAGTTACAGAGTGTTAAAAATCATTTGTTTATTAATTATTGTTAGTTTATGTTGGACTTGTTATTATCGGAGCCACTGTCACTATCATCGCTGTTAAGATTAATAATAATTCAGCAAGCACTTTATCTGGTTCTTGGATCCAATTCGAATATTTCCTTTTCCAAAAAAAAATCAATCTTCATAATACACAAATTACAATTACAGTTAACTTAAGAAATGCCCGAAATGTTCCCCTTGAAAGTTCTGGCAAAATTCCAGGCTTGACCTTGTATTTCCAAATCATTGGATTGGAAGGATAGGTCAGCTAAAGTGGTCAGTAATATCACCAGACATTATTCTCAATTTTTCAAGATTATTATTTACAAATCTATACCACATGATTTATGTCAGATACAACGTTTATATAATATTGTAGTGTTGGCAGGACATGTAAGGAGAACATTTCGAACATCTTTTGCATTAACTGTAATAATTTATTTGTATTTATTAAAATTAGTATTTTTCCAATTGACGGCAATATTTAATAAATTTTAGCAAATTACTTAAGTTTAATACTCTAAATAATTATATATTTACAAAAATTTCTTTTCTAGTATGGATAAATCCAATTACTTTATTAAATCACATTATTCACAAAATTATGAACATAAAACAAATGTTATATTAATATAACGCTCATTTTTTAAATTTTAGGAGAAACCTAGGAAAAACAGATAGAACAATGAATTCATATACTTTATTGAGAATATTAGTTTAATAAAACATTTTAATTTATTATTTGAGAGTTCTATTTGTACATCATAATCCACTGTTACGTAATTAGAAATATTTATTTCTATAATTTTTTTGATACGTTTATTTATTAAATAAACAGTACTCTCATGTTTCCATTAGAAAAATGAACTGAGGATTTTTGCAAAGCTTTTATTTTAAAATTTTACGATTGTCAAGCAGTTATTTTATACTGAAAATGTCATTATTAACAAATGCATTTTCATTAAACTAATGGAGTTTGTCCAATAATATTAATTCATTGAAACGTGAACGCTTTAAATGGACGGCTAAATATAAATTTTGAAATCATGCTGGGAAATGTGATTCCTATTTGTAATGATTGCATTTCGACATACAATATATTAATATTGAAATCTGTATAGATATATTTCCATTTACTTTAACTGAATGAATGTTAATCTCGACATATTGAGCAGTTAAACTAATTAAAATTAATACTCGTTCGCAACGTTGATTTTATTAAAACTGTTCAATGATTCAATAAAATTAAATTGGTTATAAATAAAAAATAGTTAATGAGTTATAATATCGTATTTAATTAATCGATTTTTTAAATAAAAGAAAAATATTTTTCGATTAATATGATTTTCAATCTGCATTTTAAGTATTTATCCAAAACGCATACTACTACGTAATTATCCGAGGGATATAAAAATAGGTAATCTAATTAAAGACTATTTTTATGAGAATGACATGTCTCGGAGGAATCTAGACAATGAGATTGCTCGATTCTTATTTTCCAACTATAAAAATCTTCCACAGAGAAATTACAAATGTCTGTGACAGTCAGACGGAATCATCCCGCCAAAGAATTTGTGTTCTATTTCTATTTTTCTTGTGTTGCAGTTTTACATCCTTGTCAAGCGAGATAATGTTAATGTCAACACACACATTACTGTCTATTTTGAACAAATCTGCTATTTGCTACTCGTTATTTAAAAAAAGTAATGCGCATATTTCGCTTTGTAAACGGGTAATCATTTATTTTCGGCGACTTTTCAAAGTATAAAAATCGAATCAGAAAATTTGATCCTAAGACAGGATCAAAGATGAAATAGTTGACTTTTGTTTCAAATTAAGTATTTAAGTTATTTCATCTAGTCTATTTTTTTGGACGTTTAAGAAATGCTATAAAGTGAGCTTTAGGTTCATCGTTATTTTAGTCCTCGTATAAATATTGGCTGATTGTTTCGAAATAATACGGCTGCATTTTGGTGTACAATTATGTCAGTTGGAGAAACGCTGATTTAAGTTCAATGGTCTGTTCCATTAATCGGCACATAAAAATGTCATAATTGTCAAAAATGTCTTCATTAGTCTCACGGGTAATTAAAATATAATAAAGACGACATTGTTTTGTAATTAATTTTGAAAATTAAATTAAAATTTTGTAGTTAAATTCTAAATATAGCTAACGTACAATTGTTAATAGATGATCATAGTTGGCTTTCTTTTACTTTTCGAAGTAACTTCATACTATTATTAGAATTCTGTTGTCATTGGATTGCCTCTTTATTGATAGTTGTTAAAATAACTCACTTAGTTTTCTAAAAAAATCTTCTTCTTGTTCTTCTTCTTTTCAGATCGTTACTACCTGTAACGGTTGTTAGATGTCTGCTTTCCTTATGTTTAGGTTTTTTAAATTCTTCTATTGTTTTTACTTGTTCTTTTCATGTATGTATATTGAAACGATATGAAATAAATGAAAATATTTTGAAATAGAATAAAAGAAGGAATTAATAAACATGAGAAATAATTTTATGAGATACACATACCTACATGTGACATAACAGAATTGACAATTTATCCGTTCTTCATTTTTTTATTAATTAATAATTTAGAAGAATACTTTAACTAGAATTAAATTAAAAACATTCTAAATTAGTATTTAATAAAATTAGATCAACAATTTTGTAATTATAATGTAAGATTGTGGACAGGCTATATAAATTTTAATTAAGGATATTATTATAAGTTTTGAAATTGTGAAAATGTTGAGAGGAAATTTATTTTAAATGAAATAGTATTTATTTGTAAGATGTTTTCATACAAAAGAAAATAGTAATTTAATGAAATAAATGAGATTTTTGAGAAAAATAGATGAAATTGGATAGTGACAGGTATGAAATAATGCATTATGTAAACATACACGAATTGAAAAAGAAACTTTTAATTTGCCCCGAATAGTCGGTTTTGACGGTTTTTTTTATTAATTTTAAAGATTAAGGTACCTTTGAAATACAAGTTTAGAAAAACTAATTCCAGAAGGAAAGCAAATCATTTTGTAAAAAATCATGGCCCAAGAAACAGGTAGGTACATCAGAGTTATAAAATTTGAAGGTTATGTTATAATATCAAACTAAAATAACAAGAATGCAAAGAATGAAAAAGAGGAACACTCGTAATAAAGGATAATCGATTATATCAACTTTTGGTAACTCAAGAAAAAGTTAGTACCTGAGTTAAAAATTTAAGAATTAGACACAGAAAGTCAAGCGTCTTAATAATTACCTACTAGACCTTCCTGATGAGGACTTTGTTTCGAATTGTTCCCAAATGTCACATAACTTTTCTTTTTAACTCTAGTTTCACAATCCACAAACGAAGTAAACTCACAGTTTATCGAAATATTCATGTTTAAATTTATTATACAACATTTACACTACTTCAATGGAATTGCGATGGATTATATCCACGCTTAGAAAGTATCGCACAGATAGTTGCCGAAACAAACGCTGACATTATTTGTCTTCAAGAGACAAATTTTAAGGATACTCATAAATTTATACTAAAAAAATACGAGGGCTGTCACTAACAGCGAACTAACTACATATAATAGAGCAAGTGGACGAGCTTCCATTTTTTCTTCCAGGGACCGATATTCAACCTACTGTGAGCTAACAACAAATCTAGAAGCGGTGGCAATATCAATAAGTAACCCAATAAAATTACCATCTGTAGCGTATTTATCCCGTCAAACCACAATGTAAATGAAAATGATGTCTTAGATCTAATATAATACATCAGTTACCTACAACTTATATACTTGTGGTAGATTTTAACGTCCACAACACTATGTGGGGATCTGATTGAACATTTGGCAAAGGAATAATCTTCATGCTTCAAATGTGAGCCTTTTAAATACAAGTTCAAGCACAGATTTAAAAAAATATTAGATATCTCTACAAAATCTTTAGATCATATGACCAAATGGAAGATATCTAAAGCCAACAGGAACGGATACAAATCACGTGTCGAATCTCAGATAATAAACGCCGAATATTCGCCAAATATTAATGAAACACTTGACCTTATAAACAGCCATCATATTGTGTGTGTATTGGTATAACAAAGATTTATGGTATACATATGGAAACGCAATAACAAGTTATTATCCATCTAACCAAGTCTGGATATATATTAAACAAATGAAGAGTCAAAAAATATTTTCCCCGATGCCTACAATTTATCAGAATGGATAAATAGTAACTGTCTAACAAAAATTATTTTGCCGACCACTTTGAGTTTAAATTTAAAAACAAAAATGTACTGAATAGAATTCAAGACCAGACAGCGTTAGCCCAATACCAAGATCTTCCAACAAAAATCGAGATGTAGATTCTATCAACTTCCCATTTTCTCTTGATGAACTGCTAATGGCGTTAAAGATATAAAAAAATTCAGCCGCCGCATGTGACAATATACCATTTATCTTCCTCAAGAAGCTCACAATACCCAGTTTGATAAAATTGTTAGAGTTCTTCAATATAATACGGCTAAAACAAGTGTTTACTACACTTCGGCGAAAATCTATTTCTAGCTATTAAAAAACCGAACAAGTCTGAAATTCTACCTTAATCATATAAGCCTATCTCTCTTATATGTATATACTATGTGTAAACTTATAGAGAAAATCACTATTAAAATGTTATTGTGGTTTTTTGAAAACTATAATATAATCTCCAAAGCTCAATCAGGATTTCTATATCATAGGTCCACCGTTGACAATTTCGTTCAACTTCATACCGAAGTACCTAATGCAATGTCCAAAAAACAGGACAATATTGAAGCAATCATCGATATTGAGGGAGCTTTTAATACCGCCTGGGAATCAGTAATCATGAACAAGTTAAGGGAAATATTACAAACTTTCTAGATTACTTTTAAATAACAACACTTGAGTGATTGAGTTTATTCATTCTGGCAATAAATACTATTTACGATAGAATTGTTATACCAGTGAAATGCTCTTTATATGTAGATGACTTTTTAATTTACTGCTACATAAAGAAAACTGAAACCACATGCAACAGATAGCGTCAAAAATTGGGCTAAAAACAACGGGTTCTCTTTCTCATCAAGTACATCTAAAATCACCATATGCAGAAGAAGACAAGCTCAACTATTCCTCGCATATCGTACAATGGGTACATTTTAAAAAAATGTTAAATATAATAAAATTTTAGGTCTTGTATTTGACCGCCGACTCACATGGAAACAACACATTAAAAAATTTAAAGGTGTCGGTCTGAAGAAACTCAACATCATAAAAACGTTATTACAAATATTACTAAAAATATATAGAGCCCTGATACTCTCCAAACTCGATTAAGGCTGTTTTGTATATATGTCTGCCTCTAAAGTAGCTCTAAAATCCCTCAATGCTGTCATAACACTGTTCTGTGATTATACCTTGAAGCCTTCAGATCAAGCCCAGCTGAAATTTGTGAAGCTCAAGAACTACCACTTTGGGGATAAGAAGACAATATCTACTCTTGTTTTATACTTCCAGTCTTGCCGCTAATCCCAACATCCCAGTATTTCCATTATTAATTCAGAAGCAAAACACAAATCAATCCTCTCATCTTATCAAAATGAAATCCAACCATGAAATTTTGCAAGCGCTTTCAAATGAAATGGTGTGGTAAAATTAAATGATGCAAAGTATGTTGTAGTATGTTTATAAAGAAACGGCTAATATAATTTTCTCAAAGACGATCTCGTTCCAAAATCCGATACTGGACCATGATCAAAATGTCTACCATTAATAGACATATCAATGAACAACTTGAAAAAACATGAATCACCACCGCTTATTTTTAAAGGTCCTACTTTTCACTGTCATCCAAAAAAAAGTTTAATGAAATAATATATGCCGAAGCTTCGAAATTCGAAACGGGCGTTGGCTGTTCAGTAATCCTTCCTTCTCACATCCTCATAGTTATACAGCTTACTTTATTTCTACATGTGTACACAGGAGTACTTTTCGCATACTTTCAAATCAATATCTGCAATCGACCGTCATACGCCGATTTGTACCAGCTCTCTGCCATCTATCGAAGCTATAAAAAATCGATTTACTTAACATCCACTTGTACAACAAATACATGATGTCTACAAACAACTAATATCCCAAGGAAATTCCGCCACTCTGATCTGCATTCGTTCCCACATAGGTATTTCAACAACACGCAAAAGAAGCATCTTCTTAGAACCTTCCGAGAGAAGTTATACAAATCTGCATCGATTTAAAAAGATTTTTAACTCCAAGGTTAAAAAATCCTGGGAACGTTTTTAGACTTCAACGAACTTCAAACTTCATGAAGTTCAACCGTCGATCACATATGCTGATCATCCAATTAAGGCAAGAAAGGAGAAAGCTATTATCAGGCGCTTAAGAATAGGATATACAAGACTCACTCACAACTATCTGATGACACAAAATGACAAACCATCCTGCCAATACTCCTCCTAACCGTCAAGCACACACTTATAGAATGTCCACTCCTAGAAAATATTAGGAATTATTGCAACTGAAATCCAAAGCCTTAAGGAAATCCTCAGCTTACCAGAAAAAAGTTCGAACGCCAGAAAATTTTTTAAGATAACACAAACCTATAGTGACATTTGACAAACTATCAGGAGACCAATAAAAAAATGTAGTTAATAATCTAAAGTGTTAAGAGTTGTTATCATTTTTTATTGTTATGTTTCAGCAACCCTAGCAGCCGAGACATCTTTTCAAAAAAAATATTAATAAGTCTAGAAAAGTTGTCATTTAACTTATGCCCTACACACCCTAACAATATTTAATTTTTTCACACTAAATCTTCCTAGGTTTATTATTTCGTCTTGTTCCACTTTCCTCACTTTTATAATCCGCTTAGCTTATTTGAGCTCATTTTAAGTATATTTGAGGGATAGTCAAATCAAAACAGAATCCACGCTAAAAAGTAACAACGGAATGTTTTTTATTCAAAAGTAATTGTCAAAAGTGTTATAACATTTATCTCACAGAGAAAAATATTTGAGCTGTACGGAGGATGTTGACGTATTTCCCAGCTAAATTTTTGAAAGGTGTGCTTCACCATATGGGCAGAAAAGTAACAAACATTATCATACAAAAGGATCATTCTGTTCGAGAACATTCCAGGATGATTTGACTTTATAGCGGATCAAAATATCTTCCTAGTGCTTGTGTTTATTGTGACTGCACGCTCACGGAAATCGACAAGAAGAGGGTCCCTGCTTTCGAAAAAGAAGATCATCTTGACATTACCGGAATAGTCCTACAGTGATCTGCGTCTTTTTTGCCACTTGTGTTTTCTGAAGAATTCTCGATTGTTACGATTAAAAACGGTTTTAACGTTAGAAAACGAGCGTTTATAATTTATTATAATGTTCATTGTGGTTTAATACAACTATGTATTGAATATGTAATTTTTGCATTCGGTGGTGAAATTCCATTAAAAACGTCGGTATATTCCTAGATTGAAGAATTTAAATTTGATCGGGTTTGGCTTAACGATCCACCATGAGAAGGACCTCACTCAACAATAGTTGTTGCTGACAATATTGATGCTGTATGTCGAATATTGAAGAGAAGACTGTCATGTGACATACGATGAGATTCAGGCACTACTGCACATTTTTTGGATCTCGATACATTTCATTTTGCATAGTCATATACCGCTAGGAAATTTGGTTCTCGATAATCTATTTATAAATCAAAAATAAATGATTACATACTCGTGCTAGTCACAAAGCTCCAATTGGGAGTTTGCGTGAAGTAATTCATCAATAGTAAATAGTTTATTTTGATGCAACATCCAATATGCACGCGCAACAATCGATTATTTGAAAGGCGTAAACGTCGAATTAATGACCTAGCCATTCTATAGCCCTGATTTGACACCAAGTGACTTTTATGTTTCCTACAATTCATGTGAACGTATGACAAAATGCGTTGATTACTTTATAAGGCTATTGTCGAACGTATTCGAGTGGTGTTCCTATATCTATAAAAGTTATAAATAATTCCTTACCTTTGAATTATGTTTCAACTATGCACATGTTATAAACAGGTTTTGTCCAATGTGTCTATGTAACTTGTTCTTGTGCCGTTCTAATATGAGCTAATGGAAAATTTAATTTACACCCTCCGGACGTTTTAACACGTTTCCCATTAGATATTGACAAAACACATAAGCTACTTTGTCTAAAAATTAATTCACCTCTTCACAAGAGTCCATTATATCTCGTAAATCAAAAACAAACACAGCTGTGTGTGCGATTATGTAAATCGGAATTGCGAATTAGTCGCACCATAAGAATCAATTATATAAAAAGCATAAAAATGTATGAGGCAGCTGACCCTCCCCCTTAATAATCCCGCGACAAGTTGATGAATAAAGTGTTGCATTTATGGGAAGCTGCATATGACAAAGGCTGATCCACCCTCCGGGCTGATGGTTCCCAGTTTAATATTCAGATTGGTTACACCTTTTATGTGTATAGGAAATAATTTGAAGCTATATTTACTTCGCGAACGCACCGACCCTTGTTTGTTTTTACACTTGTCTCTGTGATATACAGGATTAATACCCTCGTCCAACTCAAATTGAAATATTCAAATTCAACGTCAGCGGATGACAAACACAAAATTGTAGATGGAAAATCTGAAAAAGGAAGTCATTGCTGAACTTGTTCAAACTGAAAAAGCAAAGTTTGCAAATTTATGATGTAGAGGTTATACCAGGTAGGTGGCGCTCCGGGACAACTTACAGATGATGAAAGTGTTAAAAATATATTCGGATGTTGTGACTTATTTTTCGATTGTTATTATTGAAAAAAACAAAATATATAATTGTCAAAATATATTTTGGAATGCTAGAATAATAAGAGTTTATACAAACCATTTTTTTTGCAACACTTATTTAACAATTTTTTTATCCTATTTGTATTGCAAAATTTGAAGCAGAGTCTAGTCAGGTATACACTCTCAAAAAGCTCCAATAATATAGCAATTCAATTGGTTATTAATAGTGGAACGAGTAATAATATTAACAACTTGGAAAAAGTTTCCAAATATGGTACCTGGAATTTTCAAATGAAATTATTGTTGATAAAATAGTGTTTTAAATATTTTTATGGAGTTTAAGAATTTAGTTGAGAATCAAACTAACTAACTCGTCCAACTTATAACCATAGGAGAATTTGAAAAAGACCTAGAATAGATTTAAGTCATTTTCGTGTTTTTAGTTGTAGAGCTCATGCTAGATCCTAAGTCGAAACCCGATATTATGGTAGTATATTGTGAAAATAGTAAAAGGTACAGATTAAAATAATTATAGCTAGATCTGTAGAATTATTAAAGATTATAGATAATATTAATTGCGATTATAAAAATACTGACGTGGAATTAACAGGTTTCACAAATATTGAAATTAAGAAAGGTGAATAGTTTATTGAGTATATGCCAGTTTTAGCGAAATATTCTGAATAAATTTCGTGGTGAATTTTAAATGATATGCAAATTTAGATATTAAAGAGAATATTAAAAATTTATCATCTGAAGAAGACAAGAGTGTTTACCCTAAACAGCAAACTAAAGGCGAATAATTGAGAGACGTTTACCTTTTTGTCTCGTAATTTTGAATTCAACTCTTCTACTCACAAATCACTTTTAGGTAAAAATGAACCAGCGGTGGCTGAGGAAGAGGAATATAATTCACGAGTTTAGGAACTCGTTAATAAGTCACAAAATATAAATATAGTAAATTCTAAATGGGTTTTTAAAATAAAGATAGGTGTTGATGGAAATGTTGACAAATATAAAGATCGTCCAGTTACAAAAGATTTCACTAAACAGTATGGTGTTGATTATGATGAAACTTTTGCATTGGTTATTAGATATAGCACTCTTCGTACATTGTTGGTAATTGGAGTTGAATACGGACATAGAGCATATTGATATAAGTACTGTTTTATTAAATGGTTATTTAAGAAAAACCATTTACATGGAACAACCTGTTGGTTTTGAAATTAATAAAAATAAAGATTATTTACTTAAAAGGAGCATACATGGCTTAAAATATGACAAGAGCTTGGAATGAAAAATTTCATAAAGTTTGGGTTGAACTTGGCTATAAAGAAATATAAATTTGAGCTAAAGACTGTAGGACATAAGGTCATCATTGCATTGTATGTCGATTATTTGTTTATTTTTAGTAATAGTCAAGAAGGCAAACAAGAACTTTCTAATACTTTTAGTAAAAATTTTAAAATAAATATTTTGAAAATAATAAAAGTCATCGTTTTCTCCGATGCTGATTGGACAAGAGATAGTGAAGCCACAAAATCATATTCGGACTTGTAAGCAAATTTGGTAATTTAGTAATAAATTGGGAATCTAGAAAATGACAAACAGTTCCATATTCAAATACATAAGCTTAATATTATAATTTAAACATTTTAAACACTATCTAGAACCAATTATTATTTACAATGATAATCAATGTAAGGAGAATTGTTAAATATATATATAAGTAGGATCTGATTTATTTCCCGTTGGTTATTATTGAAAAAACAAAATATATTTTGAATGCCAGAATAGTAAAGAATTTACACAAACAATTTTTTTGCGAATACTTTAATATTTAACAAGTAAAGATATCTTGGAAAATATAATGATTGTTTGTTTCCCACTGTATCGCAAATATTAGTGAACTCACAGAAGCCATTATTAAGACAACAATACCTATGCTCCTTCGTCTAGTTGAAAGGTTTGAACGCTGACTCAGAAGTAGTAAAGAAAAAACTTATCTACCAGTATCATGATAAAAGGACAGATGAAAGAAAAAACGACACTAAACACGTACACCAATAACGCGGAATTCGATCAACCATAAAGGGAATTTAATTGTAGTAGTCCTGCACTGATTGGAAACATCAAGGGCCGAAGGCCCAAAGTCGAAGGTTGTGACTAAGACATCGCAGACAGTAGCGTCTCTTACAATCACACATTTCTTTAATCCCCCTTATGAGAGCTGCAGTCCCTTATCAAGATTTTTCAAACTTCCTGTTTTATTAGGCAAAATATACTTATTTTTTTATCCACGTAAAAACATTGCTACACAGTTTTGAAACATCTCTTATAAGTACAATGGTTCCTAGTGATTGTTACCTTCAAAAAACAATATACCTCCATCCCTGGTTCGATGGTGATAAAACTTCGATCTGATACTTTTAGTAATGTTTCCTGTGGCCCTTGGGAATCTGATAATTGTTGACTTATAAGACCTGTCGGTCTATCTGTCTACCATGCACTATTCTGCTATTAAACATTGATCTAATATAGATGTTCTTCATTAAGACCGTTCATTTACGGGTTAATCTGACGTGCGATGCTAGATTATATGTGCGTTAATGGTCTAGGGGTTTATAATTTATATAAATAGTTAATTGAATTAAACTAAAACAAATATTGTTAACGCAGTTTAGCTACTCAATAATCACCACTAATTAAATTTTAAAATATGAGAAACAAAATAATGGATTTTGTTGACTGAAAGTGGTCGAGACAAGATGATGCAGAAGAAAATATGTTATACTCTCCTTTATATAAAAGAGGATGTCTGATGCTGCTATCTATTTATGGAACATACGAACAAATGGTGTATAAATCAACAGACAAAATATGAAAACAATGGCAGGCGCAGCTGTTGACCGGGATCAGAAATACAGTATGTCTGTTAAAAATATGAAAACAACTGTTAATAAATTTGTGCCAAGTATTTTATAAAATCGTAAATTTAATGCCGTAAATCTCTATTTGATATTTATAAAAAGTGATATTTTATTAATTTAAAAATATTAAAAGATGTACCATAACTTTATGTGGATTAATGCATTAAGAGATTTTAATTTCATAATTTTTTCGAGAATCACTCACAAATAAAAATCTCTCCAATAATGCCTGGTTTTATTTTATTGTATAATATTTGATTTTTTCTATATATACAAAATTAGATATATAAAATTAAATAAAAAGATCATAATTACCAATTAAATATGCTCGTTGAAACATTACTTTATTATAAAGGTAACTTCAATTTGTATACAGGGTATGACAAAGTCTATATCCTTAAAGGCATCAAAACAAAATTTTGGCAGATTGTAGCCAGCTAAAATACGGTTTGTGAGGTTAATTTTAGTTGTTTTAAAAATTATGACACTTTTTATGTCAAATGCTATATATATTTAGCACCCCGTATCTCAAGAGGGAATTTGGATTTATTTACCGCTACTAGTTTGGCTATGTATTCTACTCTATATTTTCTATATTTAAAATATTTTCAAAAAAAAGTAATACATTATATAAGGGACGAGTCAAAACCCGGAATTAACCTCTTCTAATTTTAATTAAATAGAACACCTAGTATTTTTGATAAACCATTCCTTTATACCAAACTATGAGCGTTTATGAGATATTTCAAATCAGATAAGAAAATGATGATCGTAACTTTTTTGACGAAACTTTTTAGTAATTGTGATTAGCAAACATGACATCATTTTTATGTAAAATTGTTATACTTGTAAAATCATGATAATTCAACCGTTTTCGAGAAAAATTTACAGTCTCGGAAAGGGAATTTCAAATAATATGTTCTTTCTCAAATTTAAATGGATATTCTTATTTTTTTATTTTTATATACTCTTGGTGATATTTTGGATGATTTCTCACAAGAATATGGAAATGTGTTACTAAGATGATTTCTAACTACAAATATGAAAGGAGATGGAGTTCCGTCCTGCATAAATCACATTGTTCTTTTTACATTTACTATATATGTCCACCAGGTTCCAATTTGCAAAGGTATTACTCAGTATTTCTCATTGTAATCTGAAAGTATTTGTTAAATTTCAATATCATTTTGCGGAGAGTATACAAAACCACTTTCACTTTTGATTATATTAATACCATGGAGAACAAAATAGGTGTGAAGAATTGTGAACTATTTCCGAAACGCAGCTAGCAAGCATTGAATATAAGAATATGTAAGACCCAACTGAAGGCCTAGAACAACGTAGGATAATAGTCTGAGAAATATAAAAAGAGATGAATTTGTGACAGGGAAGAAATAAGGTAAGAAAAAAATAAAAGGACAAAAACTAAATATAGAAGGAAACAATTGAAAGCAACTTCACACCTTCCACTATGGGGTAAATAGAAGTAAAAACTACAAGTAAATTAATTTTAGAATACAGTTACAGAAATACTGCGGGAGTGAAATAATTACAATAACTTTTTTTCCCAAATTTATTCCTTTTATGTTTACTTAGTAAACTGAAACAAGTCGATAGGTATTTTTATCTCTAAAATATCTGCAAGGGAAAACTAAATTCCAATAATGCTTTCTAACAAAAACGAAAAAAAATCAAGCATGTTCGATGATAAATTGGTGTTTTTTATTATGACTGTACGTCACATACAGAATCAATATTGGAGTAGTTAGTTGTAATAGCCGTCCGATATTATCGTTTGATAAATCGCTTTTGCTTCACGAAGGTGATTTTTATTGAAGCGCTTTATATATAAAGTTGAAAGGTTATGGGTTTTTGCCTCGGCTACTGACGGTCAATAGCTTCCTGCAATCTAATCCCATATCGTCCTATATTCAAACGTTGATTTATTCCAATAAGAGTTTTCCTCCCCCAAATAGAAAAAATATTATTTTGTACGAAAGCATAAAAGGTATAGAATGGATTTGTAATATGTCACAATTTTATTTCAATAATATTACTATAAATATATACATACAGAGTGAGTTTTTTTCATATGTCAACAGAGATCTTCAAAACTAGCAGTGTTAGAAAGATGGTTAAATGAGGAAATATTTGTTGTTTTGGGAGCCTTTTACTTTTTCGAAATTTGCTTGACATGCTAGATATTTTCTTTAAATGCGTTTAACTGTTTTAGTGTAAAACTGTAATTACAAAATTTGTAGATTAACAAAATCTACAATTGACGGTTTATTCATTTTCTCAAGTCGACTAGTCGTTTTTGACTTATGAGATGACACAAACTAAAAGTGTATTTTTATTTACTTTTCAACGACATAAAATTTCATTATGCTGAATTTGAAAAGTGCCGATTTTTTATTTTTTATTTATTTTTGAGGTGTCGTTTGCTATGAAAATAAATTGTTTTCGTTGACAGATCTCAAATTGCGTTAACTTTTCTTCTGGAATAATTAAGTAATAATAATTAAAATTATTTTAAAATATTTAAACAATGAATTTTTCTATTGAAGATATAGTTGAGTGTTACATTCGGTGTAATTTAGAAGACTATGAAAACTTAGGCTAGTGTGGTTCTTTTAAAAAACCAAAAAGGAGATATCGAATAAATGAAGTTTCTGAAATAAATGTGTTACCAACAATCCTAACGCTTCGACAAGACAACCGGCACTAAAAGCAGGTACGTCACAAAGAACTGCTGTACGAGTGTTAAAATCTCTCAAATTCCACCCTTATAAATATTCTGTGTCACAAATTTTACATGCAGGTTATCCTGAAAGACGCTTAGAATTCTCTGGATGGTTCCAGAATATGTGTGCCGCTGATCCACAGTTTAAACTGAAAGTTTTGTGGATCTATGAAACTCGATTTACAAACTGTAGAATGTTGAACAGACATAATGAATATTTTTAAATATAAGAAAATCCTCATCGTGTTGAACAAAGAAGATCACAATTTAAGTTTGGATTTTAAGTGTGGTGTGGAATTCTGGGTTTAAGACTATTTGGTCTTTATATCTTCAATACAAGTCTGAATGACGACCTTTAACTCCGCTTTCTCCAGAACGATTTTGCGGATGTGTTGGATGAATTAAATTTAAGAGATCAAGGTATGTTAGAATGGTTGCAACATGATGGCGCACCCCCGCATTATTAACTCGCTGCTCGCAAATATTTAAATCATATCTTTCCTATTTCCTGCATTGGTAGAAATACACCAGTCTTATGGTTATCCCGATCCTCGAACCCCTCAGTTTTCGATTTCTTTTTATAGGGAAACATAAAAAATAGAGCGTACTGAAAATAATTTTAATTATTATTATTTATTTCTTCCACATGAAAAGTTAACAATTATTACTTAACGCAATTTGACTTCTGTCAACAAAAACAATTTGTTTTCATGCTAATAGTATACCTTATACCTTATATCAAAAATAAAAAAACCCTAAAAAATCGGCTCATTTCAAAATCAGCATAATGAAGTTGTATATCGTTGAAACATAAAATACTTTTTTAATAAGACTAGAGCCAACTATGGTTTCTATTTAAAAACTTTTGTGTCATAAGTCGAAACCTACTAGTCGACTTGAGAAATTGAATAAACCGTCAATTGTATGTAGTTTTTATGAACACTTTTTGGTCATGGACGTAGTGGTCTACAAGCTTGGCCAGCAAGATCACCAGATCTTAATCCACTGTATTTCCTTTTGTGGGGCCACATAAAAACTTTGGTTTACTCAGTATCTACAAATGTTGCATTTAATTTTTTTGTGAAACTTACATAGATAAACTTTTCGAAAAAGTAAAAATGATATTTAATTGGGCCCCCAAAATGGAAAATCTTTGACCATTTAACCATCTTGATTATTTTTAATACTTAAATTTTTATTAAAATAAATACATATATAAAGTGCCAGTAGCCAGCGACAGAGTTAAAAAAATAAATAAAAAAAATTGATGAATAGAAGAAAAAATAACAACCAACATATAAAAGGAAAATAAATCTAAGAATCTACGAAATCCTTAATTTTCTTTAATCAACTTAATTTAAAACTTTGAAATGAAAAGTGTCAAGTCAATTTTACACTACACCTTTTCTAAAGCCTGAGTTCAAACTGTATTTGTTAAAACAATCGATATTCATATGATCTATCATATTACCACAACTTAAAGACGCAGTTACAAGTGTCAAGTAGCTAAAGCAAGTTACTAAATAAAGTATTTATATTTAGTTACTTGTAAGACGTAAACAACTCGATTTAGTACTGGCGCATCTAAGATTTAACTTCACGTGTTACAATAACGTGTTATATTTGTTACTCCTTTAGATTAATGATATCATTTCAATCCATGTGTTGAATCTGCGAAACATTGTTAACCAAAACAGGTTGAAGGAAGAACTTGAACTATAATAACTCACTATTGAAACTCTTTCTTTCTAAGAAAAAATTCCAAATGGTATGTTTCAAAATATTTTTCGCACCGTATTAAAGTTGTTTTCTTTTTAGGTTTTGTCACGTTTGTTTATTATTATCACAAACTAGATTTTATATAAGTTTATGGGTAGTAAACAATTACGCATCATAATAAAAAACACGGTTGTCTTTGAAAGAACAGGGTACAGAATAGAGACATCACTTATTTACAGATAGACAATTTTTTTAGCTTGTTTTTTTTTAACTATTTTAAAATTCTAGTAACCTATGATTTTGAATTAAATTAACGATATTCCCGCATACAGTCTTAAAATGGAAAAAAGTTCTATTTATATGTTTGGGATTTCAAAGCACATTTATGATGAAAATAATAACATTTCTAACAAAAGATATAGAAAAATTTCAATAAATTATCATTTTAAATTACATGAATCTGGTTAATTACAACAGCTTTCAAAAATAACTATTTCATATTAAATCATATTTATTTCTTAAATTGGATTCGATAAATGTTGGTTTCGGTTTTACTTATTTAATGTTTAGTTACTTTTATAAAAACACGTCTTATCATTTTCTATACAATTAATTTTTGCGATAAGTAGTTATTCCAAACAACTTCAATAAAAAAATATGCATAATGTTTGAGAACATTTTAACTATTAAATCTCTATTGTTTCTTGATGATATAACGTGAGCATTTTAATTAATTAATTTTAATTTTATTGTATGCCAAAAGCTGAATTATTACAACACATTTTCATTAACATCAGTTGTTCTCATTTATCTCTAAGCATATAGAAAATAAAAATTCATGAACTTACAGTTCAATCAGGTATCTTTACTTATTTTTTTTTTAAACTTCTATTAATATTTGTTATTTTAGCCAGAAGGTATGTTTTAGGTCACAATCTTGGAATTTATGGTTCAATTAAATTTCCCAAATTTATGATTCCTATATGTGCATTAGGATTTTTCACATACTCCTGAGAGTAATATGGAATTGGTTCTCGTAGTAATCAGATACCCAGATAGTTTCTTCTGATAGTGAAGAAAAGGATGATCATCAAAAAATTGGAATGTGGATAGCGCCCGGATGGAATGATGAGGCAGCCTGCTGTTCCCTAAATGTTCCTCTAATCAGAGGAAAGTGTATAATTATTTTACACCTTGATAATGAAAATGGATTTATACCAATTGTTTACTTTTCTCGGCAAAAATATTTCGTATGATTTCGAGTTTGCTTTGATCAGAAAATCTTTTAGATGTCATCAGAGAAGTTGTTGCAGAGTTATTTGAAACCTATTGAAAATAGCTACAGAGTATTTCATTCATCTGTGTACCATGAATCTGGGAGAAACGTCCAGTGAATATAAAAACTGTGATAAAGGTTTTTAATTTTTATTTGGTATTTTACTTTTTACTTAAATGGTTAAACTTATTTTAAAACGTTACTTTTGTTAGGAGCATATTATTTCCTCTTTACCTTCTCAAAGGTATATAACCATGAATTACACAGAAATCTTCATTTTTTTTATAATCTTAGGTTTATTAATATTTGATCCTAAGATTTTCTAAAAAGATATCCCATGTTTATATTAATTTTTATAATTACAATTTAAAAATGAAGTGTAAGTCCGACTCTGAGCTAACAAATCCTCAACTGACACGGGATCTTTGATCTAACTGAAAAAGTGAAACGTTACAAATGAATTCTAACTAGAACTCTAACTTGAAAATCTCACTTTGGATCTCTCAATTTGTACATTAAGGTATGTTAATTCAATTATAATGAAAATGAAATATTTCGTTAATTAGTTTGAAATATTAATAACCCTTCAATATGGCAATTTCAATTAGAACCAACGACAATGCGTTTCGCAAGACTTTCGAAATGAGTGTGTACAGCTGTCAGAGCAAAATTTGAATATTTTAAGCAGGTCGCATTAAATTTGTACCCAGTTAATGGCTTCATTATAATATGTGAACATTAATTCTCAATTATGCATGCCTAGGGATTTTGTCTTTTATTTATTTTGACGGCGAATTAATAGTTCCGGACGGATTTATTTATACATGGCTTTCATACTTTTACGGTAATTATTGTGTGGTCGACTAGCTTTTGCTACATGACAAATTACTTAGAAATTATTGCTTCATTATAAGGAGTATTTTTTTGTTTTGGACATTTTGTTAATAATAAAATAAATCATTTTTATTTGCACTATTAAAAATAATTTGATAGGACAAATTTAGTTATTTAATAGATTAAAAAATACTAATTTTTATTTAAAGGACCAACTTATTTTCGGGAATAAAAATACTGAGAATTAGATTAGAATGCCCGACAATAAAGGCATTAATACTTTTTAGATAAAGTTTGCTTCATAAATCAATATCTACTTCTTTTATAAATATATGTAATGCATTTTACTTTATAGAAGAAGCTAATTAAAGCCATATAATTGACGTTATAATACAATCCAGAGGATATAAAAGCTGCATATCAATTTTACACTTTAATAATCCTATCAAGAGATTATTTGTTCATTTGACGCAGTGCCATATATTTTTTATTCCTGATGTTTTTGTACTCGACTTTTGCATTTGTATATATAGATAAACCTTACAGCTTATGAAATAATTCCGAAGATGTAATGTGATGCCGACTAACCTACTTAAACTTAATATTCTGTTCTTCGAGGATTAAAACACCCAAGAAAATTATTTTTTAAACGCTGTGTAAAGATTAAATGTGATACATACATGGTAAAGGACTTATTAACAGAATTTTTGTAATGCATAAACGTTCGTCTTCCAAATTACGTTAAATGATGTATGCATAGCATATGCTGCGTAGAAAAAAAGAGATTAAGAAAATATTGGAATGATAAAATTCGAGAGGAATCTAAAAAAAGTAATATATCATATGCGAGGGGAAAGCTATACAAAAACCTATAATTTCATGTTAAAAGCATGCCAAGTAACACAATATGGGACCAAGAATACTACCTTGTGGAATAATTGAATGCAATGGTAGCAAATTAGAATATGTTGCTTTAAATAATGACTGTGCAAGCTCTTTTAGTTTGACATATTCGACTCTTTGTTGAACGCTTGAGATATGAAGTATGAGCTGTAGATTAATATACTAATATTTTCTGGGATTCCATTTATTTGTTGATTTTATTGACTAACTTATATACTTATTGAATTGTGAAATTGTGTATTTTCTTTTTCTTTTTTTCTATTACCGGTTTGAGCCTTTTAAAACAGAACCTCTTACTTTAGGGAACCCTAATGATTTGAGCAACCTTTTAGATAATAGAGGCATGTTTGTCCATAAAATAGCGCTGATGATAATTGACCCAAGTGATTAGGATGAAATTGATTTAAAAGTGCAGAAACTTCTAGGAAATTAATTATAAAATTTTAGGTAATAGGTCGTTAAACACGGTGTCCCAATGGTCCGTGCCATAAAGCTATAAACTTAAAAGCTAATGAAATATCGGTTAAAAATTTATAACTGTTTTCCTTTGACCCTTATAGAGTTGAAATTATAATTGTTTTTAATTTTCAACTTTAGAGTACTACGATTTGGTTATGGAGGCTCACAGAGAAATACATTTAGAAATTACTTTTAATAGTTTGATCGTAAATAATAAAAACAGAGCAAAAGTAGTCAAACTTCCAAACAAATGGATACATTAATATTACAGAAGCAGAGAGAATTAAATAAATACAGAATTCAAAATAGGCAAGTATTTGTTAAAATGGGTGACTGCCTAAAATACAGTAATTTATTAGAATATAACAAAGGTATAAAACTTGTTTCAAATGTATTTTAAATCTAGGTTTATCATTATAACAATGCTATAGAGTTACTAACATACAAATGTTATAGGATTTATTAAATAATTTTTATAATCTTTTTAATGGATTTTTTAATGTTTAAAATAAAATAGGTTAGATTCGGTTTTGTATACAGAAAGGCTTTTTTTCTTTCTTTATATATAAGTCGTAATTTTGGTTTTTTGTTGTTGAAACGCCGCTGAATATTTTTATGGAGAAAAAGATTAGGGTGGTATATGAAAAGGCGCGTCGGGCGTGAAATGACGCTGCCGGACTGCCGCGACGAGGCTCTATTAACGGATTAAGCCGTGAGAGCAATCCGATCTCCATATAACTGAGCCGCTTGCCTTCTCTCCTCTATTGCGTATGGGACAACAAGCCTAAAGAAATGACCAAAAAATAATTTCAAATCCATTACATATCGCACATCATAAAGAAAATTGAATAAACGTTAAATGAAAACTCAAAGAAAATGAAATGAAAATTTGCAGTTTCATGCGTAAGACCATGAAGGTTATCTATACTATGTCTAGAGAAAGAAATTTAAAAGAGGATCTTTATCTTTATCTTTATCCACTCCATAGATTTGTAAAATTTCCGTTTTGAAACTAACTTACTTATCTGATTCCTTTTCTAACGAGATTAGGTCGCTTGTTTTTTGTTGCCTCACTCCAATTGAGCTCCACGATTTCCTTAGTCTACCCTTTCTTCTCATATCTTTAACTCTCATTTTCCATATGGTTTTCACTTTCCTATCGTCATGTATTTGTCGAATGTGGCTGGTGTTGGGTTCTTATTTTTCCAATACTAATTTTAATTTTAGCTGTCTTCGCTTCTTATTGGATAAAAAGGATAGAGAGAAAAAGGGAGCTACAAACATGCGGATGTACAAGGAGTAGTAATGAAAGGAAACAAATTAGTTTGTAGAACGAAAATTTCAAAAAGAAGGTAAGAAAAAGAAGACAATTGGAAAAGTTATCTACAAAACTAAAACCCACAAATATATGACGTATACATGATACAAAGACATACATTTAAAGTTATGATCAGAGAAACAAAAAAGAGAATTTACGAAAAATTTGCAATGAATATATAAGAAAACGGTGAATAAAATAAAAAATATTTTATAGAATACTTCCAAACATGAAAAACCTTACGCAGTAAAGCTTAAGAGCAAATAAAAGACCAACGTGGAAAATTTATAATAGCGGAAGAAGAAATTATTGAACGATGGCAAGAATACAGAACTACTATACAGTGAAAATTCAATGTTGAAAAATAAAAAACTTCAATAATTATACCAACAATGAAAGAGTAAGACAGCCCATTATTGTTTATCAGCGTAATAGATAAAGTAATAAAATCTTGTTGGATAAAACAAAAAAATATATTACAGGGGACAAAAACATGGAACAAGTTAAAAATACAGGCATGTATTTTTACAGATGATAAAGTGTTTATCCCAAAACCGAGAGAACATGAGTATCTTGAAAGAAGATTTATTAACCTACAATTTAAGACTAAACAGTTAAAAAACAAAGTGATAGAAGTTATTAGTCATAGAAGAAACATAAATATTAACATTGAACTAAACAGCGTCGAACAGGTAGATGTATTTAAGAAATTAATATAAGATTATGAAGAAAATAGAGACATATCAAGAGACGAGATTAGCACTGGACAAACTTAGCAACCAGGTTGTACTGCTCACTCTACAAAAACTTTCTCAACAGAAAGACGTACCTTTAATCATAAAAATTGAAATTTCCTCGCATAAGTGAAATCGATACTCTATAGTATTTAATATGGTTTGTATCTTTCGGTCCACTGTGCCTTGTACAAGTATATCCATAAGCGGCTCGCAAAAACAGATAAAATTGCCTCTCATGCCTCGTTGCTTGGAGACATGGATTATGGCACCTCCCCATGACCTGGCTTAGCGTTCAATAAAATAATTAATAGAGAGTTTCCTCGGGGGACGCTAATAACTTAGCTTCAACGATGGTTATATTCAAATTTTCGATGGATCCGATAAAGCGAGACGAGTCGAGTAATGAGATTTTGGCGATTAAACTCAGAAAGTGGAGATAAATGTAATAAGGAAGAAACATTCTAAAATTTAATACCCTTTCAAAAAAAATGAATTGCTGTTGATGCTAAGTGGAGAGCCAGATTAACCATTTTTCGATACTTTTTGTTGTTTTTGTATTTACTGCCTAGTATCACTCCTAATAAATATTTTTATTTTTAGAGTGGAATGGATTAAAATATTGAGTACGCCATATTAGAGATGAATACAATGATTATTCATGCGTCCTATCGGTTGCGTTCCTGTGTTGATGGCCTTGACGTAAAGGACCTCCGACGTAGGATGCGATAGTATCAACGCTTCGGCACCTCAAGTACCGTACAGTAGACGTCCAGCTATTCATATTAATAAACGATGATGTTATTCACAGTGCACCTTGCCGTCTGTCGTTGTTGACGACCGTTCTTTAGACACATTTCTTCATTCATAATTTCGATTTTATCTTGACTAACTGTTTGTTGCATTTAAACGATAATTCTTCCTTCTGAGGTTTAAAAATAAATTTAATTTTTAAAAGGATGTCAAATTCGTATAGAGTATTGGACCAAGCTATGCAGCACTTTATCTTACTGTTACCACAAGTATAGATTTAAATTTAATATCAAGTTAGAGAGTTGCGCAAAAGCTAGACGACCTATTTTGGTCCAGATGGAAAAATGAATGTTTACTAAATTTACAAAGTGGTATGTAAATAACAAAACAAATTAAGTTAGGAGATATAATAATTTTAAAGAATCCCAATTGACCAATACATTTTTGGCAAATAGAAATGGTCATCAAAGTTTAGCCGGCTCAAAATGGCAAAATTAGAACTGTGGACGTTAAAACTAGTTGTAGTACATTTAGACCAGCTGCAAAATTTATAGTTTTAGATGTTAGAGATAATTAACGACCTGGGTTAATTGCTGGGGGAGAAATGTTACATATTTTTGATCTTAAGAGTTATGGGATTTATTTTTTATACCCTGAAGGTTAGTTGTTTATAAATACAGGGTGTTAAAAAAAGAACGAATATTTAAACAGCGTATAGTATGGATCAAAATAAGTTAAAAAGTCTTAATAAACATGGATCCGTAAATTGACGATTTCTGACATAAAGGGAGTTATTTATTTTTGAAACATGTTGCGTTTACATATTATGTTTATTGTGTACAAACAAACTATAGAAACTTATAAACAAAGTCGTTTTTACGTCGATGAATAGGAAGGGGCGGGCCTGTATCATGGCCTGCAAGATCGCCTGATTTAAACCTCCTTGTTTTCTTCTTTTGGGGATATTTAAAAAGCTTAGCGTACGTTATTCCTGTAATTAGCCTCGAAGAGCTGCAACAGCAAATTATTCAAGAATGTTACCAAATCCGAGCTAATGTAGGAGTTTTAGAGAGAGTTCCAATATCCTTCCGGCAGAGATGTAGTGTCTGTTTGGAAATGGGAGGAGGGCATTTTAAACATTCTTTCTTTTGATTTTCCATCGTTTGTTTGTAAGTAATAAAAGTAATGTGTCAACTCAAAATACTTCACGAATAAATAACTCTCTGTATCTCCGAAACTGCCAATTTGCGGACCCATATTTATTAAGACTTTTTAACTTATTTTGGTTCATACTATATATACCCTGTTCAAATATTCGATCTTTTTTTAGCACCCTGTATAGTCTATTAACTTCAAATTTAGTTTTTGAAGTTTTGTAAAAAATTGTGACAATTATTACATAGAAAAAATAAAATTTTGTACATTTTTATAGAAAATAAAAATTATTCTTCGATATGGATATAATCAATATTTTACAGGTTAAACCGTACAGGATAGATATACTTTTTTTTCTGATTTTATTAAAGTCTAGTCCGCCTATGTGAGGAACTTCCAATGAAATGAAAATCCATGTCACCATTATCTAAATCCCATTGATAGGTGAACGCAATGTGTTTCGGCAAGTAATAATCATCGATAACAAACCGCAAAAGAAAGACATAAAGAGTATTCGTAGCAGTAAAGAAGATACGAATATTGCTCTAGGGAAAACGAGGGAAATATGAGAGGGTTATTTCTCACGTAGTCGCTGTATAAAACTCAATGGATGAGTCTCGTCAGGTGTAGAGCATAACATTTAATGTTAAAATGTGTCTAGAAACTCTTAAAAGAATGACTTATGACTTAACCTAATGCTTTCGCACCTCCCAGGCTCATTAACTTTAACTTCTTGAGTGTGTAATGGTGCCGTAAGCCCTCCTGAAATATGAAAATAGATATTTTAGGTTTTAAACGATGAGTTCATTAGTCGTGAAATGAAGATGTTAATTAAATTTTGCAGACAAAGGAAAACAATAATAGCAAGGACTCAAGTTTCGTTTGAAACTTATGATACGACTGATGTTTACATTGCTTTAGGGTTAGTTTGATGAAAGCGATATTGTGTTATTTTAAACATTCTCTATTTTGTTTTCGAATTCCTGCAGCTAAATTATATATAATATCTTGTTATTATTTGTATATTTTTCAAGATATTACTCTCTATCCTAGAACGTGTAGCGGCCGCATATTGGAAAAACGATCAGAGATCGATAATGTTCTCAATCTTGGACAATCCGAAGTCGTTTACACGATTCAAAGCAGACTTCCGAGCGATAAAAGCCACCTAACTGGCCGGTATTGTCTGGTAACAATAACAATGCTCACAATGATAACGAGCGCTGTATGCATTTGATGATCCGATTAGTTTACGCAAACTACTGCCACCCACACAAATTGCTTTGTTCAAAGGATTATGTTATAACTACATTATGCGATTACTCCGAAATTCTCTGTTTCCGGGAATTATCCGCACTAAATCACTGCCGCTTCTCGAAGCATAGTTGATATTCGCTTTAATCCGCTACTGAACAACAGCATCTACTGCGACTGTACTAGGTCGAAGGAATATCCCTACCGTTAAAGCTTAAAGTTCTCGAATCAACATACATGTTCTTTTTAAACTGGACACCAAACATAATGCTGAAACAATTTATTTAGTTTCGACTTCACTCTCAACTTTATACAGTATATATCTATTCTTGAGCAGATGGACTTTGAATTTTACTTTTGCGAATTTTTAGGTATTACCACAACTATATCAATAAAAATCCCAGGCCGGATATTTTGGAATAGACCAGGGGCGATAATTTTTGAAACGAAATAAAATAATAGTAGGATGAAATACATTAGAAAAGGAAGAGAATATAACAAAAATGAAAGGAAAAATAATTTACGGGCGATCTGAGCGGAAGGGGGTGAGTTTTTAAGGGTAGAAAACTGTTTATCTCGATTTCCGGCAAAACTACAAGTTCTATGGAAAAAAGTTAATGGAAAAGTTGTAGGTAATAAAAAGATCTACAACTTTGTATTTACACTTTTTTCACATAACCACAAAATTTTTTTGAAAAATTCAAATAACCAAGTTTTTGGTTTTTTACTTTTACTTTTTTTTCACGAAATTTGGTGAAAACTTATCTTTTTATGTCCCAAACACACTGCAATTTTTTTGATTTAAAATATTTATTTTTTCACCTTATTTTGACTTAATATCGAAAAAGCACCCTAATTTTCAATCGAAAATTCTCGAGTCAAAATATCTGCTTTTTTTAAAATTAAAATTTTCAGTGGGTTTCATCCTACTATTATTTTTTTCTACTTTTTACCATTTTCATAGGCTTCATCCCTGGTCTAGAAGGGAATAGAGATATTTTAGTTCTGTAAAAGCCAATTTGCAGAACACTAAGATAGCTTCAGTTATGGATAAAAATTGGTTTTAAATAAGTGAATATGTAGATGGCGTTGCGCTCAATATTTTCTTTCTTTCAAATCCAGCACATCTTGTAGAAAATGCATTTTTAAGCAGATTTTGTTATATCAATTAAATCAATAAAGCTTATCAATTTAGAGATATTTAAGTCCAAACACGGATTTTTTCAAATAATTAAAATCGTACTGATCCTTATTTTTTACTTTATTGAAAGCAAACTGCTTTTGCAAAGTTATCTCTCTCGTCAGTTTTTTTATTGAAGATTTGAATGAAAATAACAACACTTTACTTGACTTTAAATAGGAAAATAGTTTTAATAATATTTTAAATAAAACGACAATTGAAGAACCATTTATTAAGATTTTATGGTATAAACTGTTCCGATTTGTTGCTATTTTCATTAATACACATATTAAATGAGTTCACACCTCTTTAAACTTGTAATAAAGTATGTCGATTAATAACTGACAAAGATTTTATTGTATAGATCGGCCATGTCCGCTACTAGTTTCTGGTAACCCGCACTTTTTAAATGACGTCCATAAATAAAAGTCTAAGGGTTTAATATCAGGAGATTGAGTAGGCCATCATCTTATACACAGGGTGAGACATTAGTGTGGCAAAACTCGATTAGGCAAGAAGTTTATAAAAATGTAAAAATATTTGGGGTGTTCCATTTAAAAAAAACAAAATTTTTGTCACTGAGTTCCTGAATACACTGTATATTTGAGACTAATTTAAATATTAGGAATTAACCAATTTTGAATGCTATAGAAAACAAGCAATTTCGCATTTTTTTTTAAATTTTATATTCAGTTTCTAAATTTTATCATTTAAATTGGTGGCGGACAATAATAAGAACTTGGGGGAGTGGGTAATTCAGTGGTAGAGCCGCGAACTGGTGACAGAAGGATCCCCGGTTCGAAACACGGCAGGGGCGAGAATTTTTCTAATTTGACTACAATTCAAAAATCGATTTCTTAATTTGACTACAAGTTAGGAAGTCCCTAAAGATGGTTCCCACTCCAACGTTCTCTGTTGGCTTCAAATCAACAGTGCTGTTCTTAAGGTGGGACCGGGAAATAGTAACAAAACCTACACAGAACATGAAGGCTAATAACCCTAGAGTTTGTGCAACACTTTATTTAATTATTATTTAATTTTATCCGTTCTAAACAAATTTAAAACGAAGATATTCAATTGTGTTATATAGAGTGCTATTTTGATTATTTTATTTTTCAATTTTACCTAAAACGGGAATCAAGATTTTCATATCTCTTGGTAATTCAATGAATTCTTTATCAGAAGTGTAAAATCTATGCCAAAAACGTAAAAAAATATATTAAGTGATTCAAACGTAACTCGGTTTAGAACTAATGACGTGATCTCTTTTTACATCTAAAACATTTACTTTTATATTTGAAACACCGTATTTAACTACTTGGTAAATTTTTTCAATTCTCATAGTAAGAAAGCTGAATAAAATTTCGCTAACAAAATGAATAAATCCGAAGTGAATACAAAAGCTGATCCTAACAAGCAAATGAATATCCATTAAATTAATTATGTAGGGTTTCTTTTATTCTCATTGTTAATAATAGTTAATACTTAAAATTATAATTTTTATTTAAGTACTGTTATTTTTAAACTAGTTTCACAAAGATTTGGAGCTATCAGCATTGAAAAAATTTCGATTTGACTTGATTTGAAGAAACAATTACTGAATTTGATTTAAGTTTGAGTTCCATTACAAGCTACTATGGTGCAAATATTAATTTTTTATTACAAAGTCTGAATGTAAGCTTCTGGAATCTTATTTTAAAAATTTTCAAGTGATGCCAATGTATAAAAAACTGCATCAATTTATTTCTTTCTGTTATCTATTTAATTCTTATCTTCTATCGTATTGGAAAATCGGAATACCAGTCAGAGTGCAAAAACCAGCAAAGAACACCAAAATTGTTGCTATTCCGATTTAATAAGTATACCTATCGTGAATTCTATAACACCTTTCGGACAAGAACTGTGTCCCGGTGATTATTAACATTCACCTGAAAAGTATGACAAAATAAAAACAGTCGACTTGGTGTTGTCAAACGATCGAAATAACAACAAAACAGCGATGAGATTTTTCTTTGAAGGCGGTTCTGGTTTCTCTTGATGGCCACAAGTAATCGTACCAATAAAAATATACGATGCCGATGTCTGATTGACATGATACATGACTGTTAACAAATTCTTTGTGTGTGTAGATCTAGTTCTATTAGTCCAGAGGCCAACTTTTTCGTGTTTTTCATAGATAATATTTGAAACCATACAAACAAAGTTAAATCTTCAAATACATAAATATACACAACAAATAATTAAGTTTATAAGTCACTTTTAAGACATAAAAGTTCGTAAACATGACAATATTCTCATTCTTTTCTTATCTAATCGTTATTTCTTATAATTTATTGATAATTAGTTTATTTTTATTTTATTTTTTTACGCGCTATTTTTCCGGCGCTAGTCGGCATTTACATTAACTTTAAGTTGTTACTTTAATCAAAAAAATTGATTGCTTTTAATTTTTCCAATGTTAATTTTTAAAATTATTTTCTATTTGATTCTCATTATAGAATTCTTCGTATTTCAAAAATACTGTTGCTTTGATTGTTCAAGTTCTTCTCTCGTTAATTTTAATAACTTTATCATTTTATTTAGATCTACCTACCATCTGATTTATTTCTTTTAAAATACCTTATACTTCATGAATCTGATTACCGTGATGACTGTATCTTGTTTGATTATTGTGGTTGTTCATATTTGCATTATTTTTCGCTATTTGGTTATATAGTACTCCTTGTCTAACTTATTTTTAACTCTCACCTCTTGGTTTCCTTGCTCTTTGGTTTTTTAACTCTCTTGCTAGGTTATGGCTTGATCCACTCTCCCTCCATGGTATTTTCTTCACTTTCTTCTGAATTTTTTGATGAGTTATTGTCGTTTTCTGTTACCATCTCTGTATCTTCATTCTTTCTCTTTTCGTGTTTAGGAGTATCAGAGTATTTTTCCCGGTTTTGGTTCATGCCATCTAAGAAATATGCCATTTTCTTTTCTTTCCATCTTCTCAGGTCTTCGTCGCTTCATAACTTAACTTTTGGTTTTTCTTCGTGGTATTCTCCCTTAAAGTACTTATTAATGTTAATAATACCTTCTTCTTCCTTTCTTCTAATTCCACTCCTTGATCTTTCCTCACTATCGCTGCTAGAATCGTTCACTTCTCTATTTCTTCTGTGCTTGTATTCTTTTCCTTTGGCATTTTGGTCACTTTTTTCACAAAACTCTCTCCTAAAATTGGGTTTTTGTAAGTAAGAATCAAAGAACATGGAACTTTTTTTAGAACACAGTTTTCAATGAGCCACGATACTTTATTAAGTTAATATTTATGGCTCATGTACTATAAACAAAGAGGGTTGACAGTGGCATCAGTATCAGGGTTGTAGGTAACTTTGGCCATAACAAGCCGCCTGCGATTGCAATGCGCGGCATGCTCTCGTCATCACAACAAACAACAGGTGTTTTTAGTACGCCGCACTCGTTATCCCTTTTTCTACGGCTTATTTATTATTATTTTATATGTGACAATTTTTTCACGGCGATTCATCATACTTTCCGCAAGAATGCCAAACCTTATACAAGAAACGTTAGTGTTCAACTCCGGCATTTGTACGATCGAGGTTTTTAACTAATTTTAAAGTAAGAAAGGCTGAATAAGTTGTATTTTAAAGTGTGTAAGATTCTTTATTTAAAGATATGTGTAAAAGAAATATATATATTTCTCAAAGTCAAAAGAGTGTCAAGCGCTTTCGGCAAAACAATGCCATCATCAGGACAAACTGAAAAAATAATTGATGATAGAAGATCATACATAAAGCAAACATGATACTTACAAAAGTGCAAAAAAGTAGAGAAGGTTGGTTATAAAACAAAAGTAGAGAACATCAACGCAGTAACAATACATCTTAAATTAACTTTTTAAAAAACGACATTAATATAGTAGAAAACAGTAACATTTTTAAAAAATTTGGTTTTTAAAGGCCCAGGCCTGAAAGTTGTCCCAATAAAAGACAACAAGTGTTTTTTAAAAACATGTAAAATAAATAAAAAATTAAGATGTTTTACGTGAGAAAATTATGAACATGCGGTTTTTGACAAAGTTAGAAAAAGAGTAAGGTTATTTTTAAGTAAAGGGAAAGGTAAAAGGCCAGGACAATAAAAAGGAAGAATAGATCTGAGAGACGTTCAAATATGAAGGTGGATGTAGGAGAGAAGAATATGTTGACTAGTGGTTAATTTAAATAGGTTTTAAAAATAAAAGAAGTGATTACTTACCACACACTTACAAACTTTTGAATAATGGGTTAAATTTGTTAATATTTAGGTGAATTTGGGTGTTTAAACAGGAGGAGGAAGGTTTATTTAGTTCACGAAGGATTTCAAGATCTTCGAGAAGATCAAGTTTAAAGTTACAATTGAAGATGTTGTGTAAAATTTTAACGTTTTCAGGGGGGTTGAAATTGTGTTTGTTAAATTTTAAATGGTGTCCAAAGGTGGACTTATCAGGGTATCTGATGTGTTCTTTGATTCGAATGTCCAGTTTTCGAACAGTTTTTCCAATGTAAGTTGAATTACAATCTAAACAAGAAAGTTTGTAAATACCGCTTTTGTCAAGGATGGGAAGAGAATCTTTTGTGTGACTAAGTAACGATTTAATGGAAAGGTTGTTTTTGAAGGATATCTTGATATTGTCTAAATTTCGGAAGATTTTGGAAATGTCATGGGACCATCTAACCATTTTCCTAAATTTTCTAATCATAAATTTCATGACAGAGTTAAAAACCTTACTGATGTTTTCTTTGACAAAAATGAACTGCACTTTTTATCCTTAGGTCTTAAATTTTCAATTAATCCTAACATAAATAAAAAATTGTTAGAAGAATTTTCCATCGATATAGACTTCATCATTAATCATTTTTCTAATGACCCTGACTTAGTTAATTCTTTCAAATCCCAATGCTTAAATATTCTTAATAAACATCTCTCTTCAAGACACACAATTAACAACAATTCCCTCGCTTTGAAACACTTAACCTTAATCAAGAGTATCAAACAAAAAATAACTATTTCCAACTTAATTTTAACCAAAGCTGATAAAGGTAATTGTTTAGTTATCATGTATAAGGATGAATATATTTTAAAAACTGAAAATTTCTTAGAAAATAATGACTTCAAATTACTTGCCTCTAACCCCTTCAATAAATACAATAAAGATCTGAAATCTTCCATTCTTAAATTCAAAAATTTCTTCACCAACCTCAATCTTAATCCTAACTCTTTTCTTTTAAAAAACCCTTTCATCCCTCGCCTTTATGGCTTACCAAAAATTCATAAACCCAACTCCCCTATGAGACCAGTCGTCAGTTTCTTCAATTCCCCTGCTTCATCCCTCGCAAAATTCTTAAACAATTTTTTAAACCAACTACTTAATTACAAACCAAAATTCACGGTCGTTAACTCTTTAGACCTCATTAACAAGACTAAAAATTTAGTTCTTCCCCATGATATAAAATTAATTTCCTTTGACGTTTGTAACCTTTACACTAACGTTCCAAAAAATGAAACTCTCCCTATAGTTAAAAATCTTTTATTAAAAAACAATATCAATCCAGATACAATAACATTCACCCTTGAACTCTTAAAAATCTGTCTGGACCAAGATTTCTTCCTTTTTAATAATAAATTTTACCAGCAACCTCATGGCTTAAGTATGGGTAATCCTCTGAGTTGCCTGATGGCTGATCTCTTCCTAGATCATCTTGAAAATGAAAAAATTCTTATTCCTACTAATAACCAATTTATTCTTAATTGGCATAGATATGTTGACGACATTTTTGTTATCTTCAAAGGTAACTCTTCAGATATTAATAACTTTCTTCTTTTTTTGAACAATCTCCACCCTAACATTTCCTTCACAGTTGAAATTGAAGTGAATTCCTCGATTAATTTTCTTGATCTGTCCATTACCCTTTCGAATAACCAACTTTCTTTTGACATATATAGGAAACCTACTCAAACTGATCATCTTATCAATTTCCATTCCAATCACTCTTTCCAACATAAAATGTCCGCTATTTACTGCTATGTTCACCGCTTACTCAATGTTCCTTTATCCCCAGACAATTTTTCCAAAGAAGTTAATATCTTAAAACAATTAGCTGTTAACAACAGTTTCCAGCCAAATATTATCGATAAAGTCCTCCATAAATTAAAACTAAAACGTAACATACAACAAGCATATAATGTAAGTCCTGTCCCTTCGACTAATTTAAAATATTTCTCATTACCTTACCTAGGAAAAATTTCCCATGACATTTCCAAAATCTTCCGAAATTTAGACAATATCAAGATATCCTTCAAAAACAACCTTTCCATTAAATCGTTACTTAGTCACACAAAAGATTCTCTTCCCATCCTTGACAAAAGCGGTATTTACAAACTTTCTTGTTTAGATTGTAATTCAACTTACATTGGAAAAACTGTTCGAAAACTGGACATTCGAATCAAAGAACACATCAGATACCCTGATAAGTCCACCTTTGGACACCATTTAAAATTTAACAAACACAATTTCAACCCCCCTGAAAACGTTAAAATTTTACACAACATCTTCAATTGTAACTTTAAACTTGATCTTCTCGAAGATCTTGAAATCCTTCGTGAACTAAATAAACCTTCCTCCTCCTGTTTAAACACCCAAATTCACCTAAATATTAACAAATTTAACCCATTATTCAAAAGTTTGTAAG